>JAVTVY010040461.1:0-19379 GCA_036873755.1 Hanleya hanleyi
GTTGGAGGGGTATTATGGATTAAGAATACTGATCAGCGATACGGATTTGATATTTTTGGAACATCATGATGTCTTGCCGGCATCATTGAAAACTGTTGACCGCTTCTCGCTTGCAGGAAACAAGCCTAAGTTTTTGTATACTATGATTGTCTTTTTGAATTTGATGCTAATACTGTTATATGGAATGTGGAATAGGTCTTTGGATTATGGACGCGGATATTCTCTAATGGACGACGGCTGGATTGTGAATGACGGACTAGACGCTTGTAATTCCCCCTCTTACGGTACACGGGCTGGGACGTCAGCACGTAGTCGTGCAACGTGCGAGGCCTGACCACTCGCCGACCGCCGGTCGTCGTCGCGTGTGTGGGGGCTGCCTCACCCTCGGCCACTTTCTCGGGCGCGTCCTCCAACTCGCTATCTGGCGTCCCCCGCGGCTCTAATTCAAATTCGGCCTGCCAGGCCGGCTGTCGGATGACGCGTCCACTACGGCTCGTCTGGGGCTGCCCTATGGGTGGCTGCACGGCTACCGGGTGGGTCAGGCCGTAAGGCTCTGCGTGGGCCGAATCCGGCCCCTGCTGGTCGCCGAAGTCGTCACTGCCGCTCTCTGTCCGCGGATGACACGGTTTGATCCGGTCGACGTGCATGACCTGCCGCCTCCCATCGTCACTCCGGATCCGGTAGGTAACGTCCGACAACGTCGCCTCCACCACAAATGGTCCTAGCCACCGGTCACGCAGCTTCCGAATCTGCCCTGGCCGGGTCACTACGGTATTCAGATAGACGTGGTCACCGGGGCCGAATCGTTGGGCCTTGCCCTTCAGGTTGTACAGACGCTTCTGCCGTCTCAGGGCCTTCCCACTATTTTCCCTCGCATCCTCGTGGACGTCGACTAAGTGGTCACGAAGGTCCCCGACCTACGGCACTGGCTCCGTCCTCTCACTTGGGGGAGCCCCAACTGTCAGGTGAGCTGGTAGAGTCACCTCCCGGCCAAACGTCATCATATTCGGCGTATACCCCATTGTCTCGTGCGCGGTTGCACGGTACGCCATCAGCGTCAGTGGAATATATACATCCCAATCGTCTGGGTGGCGGACGGCACTAGCATGAAGCATCTGACCCAGAGTCCTGTTGAACCTTTCAACTTGGCCGTTAGACTGCGGATGGTACGCCGTCGTCCGTGTCTTCTTCATGCCGAGGATCCGACACATCCCCTCAAACACTTTGCTCTCAAAGTTCCGCCCTTGGCCCGAGTGTATCATTAAGGGGACACCGAACCGGCTGACATACAGATCAATCACAGCCTGGGCCATCGTCTCCGCTTCTTGATCCGGAAGCGCAGTAGCCTCCACCCACTTCGTGAAATAGTCACAGATGACCACAATATGCAAATTTCCTCTCGTCGTCAGGGAAAGTGGGCCCATCAGGTCCACGGCGATACGTTCTCCGGGGCATCCCGTCATCATCGCGCGGTGCTGTCTTCGGGGTTTCTTCCCGGCCTGCTTCCTCCGACTGCACGTGTCGCAGCTCCGGCACCACTGTCGAACGTCACGCTGCAGGCCAACCCAGGTGTACGCTTGTCGCACCTTCTTTAACGTCTTGAACACACCTAGGTGTCCTCCAATCGGGCTGTCATGACATTCCTTGAGTATCCTCTTGTGAAGGGCCCTCGGGACCACCAGTAACTTAGCCTTCTCCCGGCCTCGCACGTCATACCAACGTCGCACCAGGGCCAAGGCGTCGTAGGCTCCCCACAGCGCTTTCGTCACCCCACTGTGTTGACAGACTAGGTCCCACCGGGGTCTGGTACTAGCCTTTACCCACTCAATCACCGGAAGCAGCTCGGGATCTGCAGCCTGGGCCGCTGCAAAGTCCTCGTTGGGGGGAGATATGGTCACAGCTCTGGCCGCCGCCGTCTCTCCGCTTTCGGTTTGGGAGGAACGACCACACTGCTTATACGGACGTCTGCTCATCGCGTCAGCATTCTGATGCTTACGGCCCGGTCGGTGGACGATGTCAAATTGATAGGTCGACAGAGCTTGGATCCACCTTGCGAGTTGACCCTCCGGCTCTTTGAATCTCATGAGCCACCTCAAGGACCCGTGGTCGGTGCGCAGTAGAAACTTCTTCCCGTAGAGGTAATGTCGGAACGACTTAACGAAGTGGACCACCGCCAGGAGTTCGCGCCTGGTCACGCAATATGCCCTCTCAGTCTTGGTGAGTACCCTGGGTCACCACTTTCTCCTGCCCGTCGACCTCTTGGGACAGTACGGCTCCGATGCCCCAACCGCTGGCATCCGTGTCCAGGATAAACGGTTTAGAAATGTCAGGCATGGTCAGGATAGGCGCCGCTATCATCTTCTCCTTCAGTGTCTCAAATGCGACCTGACAATCGTCGGTCCACACAAAGCTCTTCTCCTTCTGGGTAAGTTGATGCAGGGGCGCTGCCACGGTCGCAAAATCTTTGACGAACCTCCGATAATAGCTACATAACAGACCTCGGTCTGGGAGACTGGGGTGGGCCAGCCTCTCACAGCCTGGACTTTCTCCGGCTCCGTCTCGATACCAGCGCCGGACACGACGTGTCCCAGGTAGGTGACTTTTCGGGCGCCAATGACACACTTGGAGGGTTTCAACTTAAGCCCGTGAAGCTGTAGTCTCTGGAACACCACCTCCAAGTTGGCCAGCATCTCGGTAAACGTCTTCCCGAATACGATGATATCGTCGAGGTAACTGAGGCAAGTCTCGTAGTGCAGACCGGCCAATACCGCTTCCATCAGGCGTTCGAAGGTTCCCGGGGCGTTGCACAGCCCGAATGGCAGAACTGGTAAAGCCCTTTCCTAGTAGCAAACGCGGACTTGCTTCGGTCTTCAGGCGCCAATTCAACTTGCCAGTATCCGGACATCAGGTCGAGGGTAGACCACCACTGGGCCCCGTTCAGTGCGTCAAGACTGTCATCGATCCTCGGCAGAGGATATGCGTCTTTCTCTGTGACGTCATTCAGGGCCCGGTAATCGACGCAGAATCGAGATTTACCGCCCTCTTCTTCACCAGGACGACAGGGGCCGACCACGGTCCCTCGGAGGGCTCGACCACACCTCGTCGTAACATCTCGTCAACCTGCTTGTCGATCTCCCATCGGGCATGAAGGGGCGGTCTTCTAGGTGGAATACGAATTTATGTTGCACCCTGGTCGTACGTCGAAGGTCATCGTCATCGGCAGCAAACAAATCAGCGTGTCGACTCAGCATTTGTTCAACTTCCCTTAACTGGGCTGCACTCAGGCCGTCCTTGGACTTCTCCAACAGAGGTCGTCGTCCGCGCTCTCGGCTCTGTAGGCTCTTCCGGAACATCACCCAGTGTGGACATACTACCACAGAAGGTACCAGCGTGAATGACTGTGGACTCATCGGAAGCGTTCAGCATACGAATAGGCACACTACCATCAGATGCAATTCGAAAAAGTGTTCTCGCCAGAACTAGGCCGGTCTTCTCGGTAAATGCGAGCTCCCCCTCTCCTAGTCCAATCTCCCCCGGCGGTGCGTCTTCCACCCTGGCCGGGGCAAGCATCTGGGTTCTAGGCGGTATGGTGATGGTCTCAGCCAGGGCCAAACGATAACAATCGAAACTTCCTACAACCTCGCATTGCAGGTACTTGCTTCCCAGCTTCAATCGATGGCCCCTTGCGTCAAGTATACAGCCGTGGCGATACAGGAAGTCGTACCCCAGGATGGCGTCGATGGACAAGTCTCCCACAACCAGCGTGTGCTTCCACACCGTCCCTCGGATCGAGATCCTGAAGTCTCCCTCTCCGAGTAAAGGCGTATGGGAACCGTCAGCTACCTTGATGGACTGGTACCGGGAGTCTCGAAGGACTGGTTTCACATCTGGGTCAAGCTGTTCCCATATCCGGCGGCTGATCAAGGAGATAGATGCCCCGGAGTCCACACAGCACATCACTTTCACCGGTCCGATAGACGCGGGTAGGTATATCCCTGCTTCTCCCTGATTATGAAGCGCAGGCTTCGGCCCCTGGGGCTTTGTTGGGTTCCCGGACCCGGACGATCGTCTCGGGGGCGGAGAGGGTGAACGTCTAGGGCACGCCGCCCTAAAATGGCCGTCTTCTCCGCACCTCCAGCATCCCCGGCGTGGTTGTCTTCCCGTCCTCTGCCCCCGCCTTGAACTTGAGCGTCCCCGTCCTGGGAAGCGCCTCTTATATTCTTCCATCAGGGTAGCTATCTCTGCTCGAAGTCGGCCCTGCTCGTCCTCATCATCCTCTGGAACGTCAGCCGGCATGTCCTCCCCTGCAGCGGCCCTTGCCGTGGGATCAGGACGTCGCCGCTGGGCGTCTTGGAAGGCCTCTACTTCCACTGCTGCATGTACAGCCTCGTCTAAGGACTTCGGGCGGCACTGCCAGACTTTGAACCGTAAGTCTTCTCCAATTGCCTCAAAGAATTGGTCACGGGCCAGGGTGTCTTGGACCTCATCACCGGCGTCTGGGTAGGCCATCTGGCTGAGTCTCACCAGAGCTTGGCCCAGTTCGGGTAGACCTTCTTCCCTCTGTCGTCGCCGTGACTTCAGCTTGGACTTATACAGCTCTGTTTGCTTAGGCGGAACGAAGCGTCTCTCCAAGGCATCACGTAGGCAGATGAAATTTGCTTCCCCTGTTTTCATCTTCAGACTGGAGAGAACCTGTTGTGCTGGCCCCCGCAGGGATACGGCCAAGTGCTGTCCCTTCTCCTCCGGCGTCCACCGGTTCAAGGCTGCGCAATGCTCAAAATGTACCAGCTGATCTCTCCAGGGCGTACTCTCATCATAGGTCGAAGCCTTAACCAACATCTTACGGGAAACAGGGCTGGTCTTGACTGTGGCCTCCCCACTGGTATCAGCCGCTGAATGGCGCCCTTCTGCGACCCGGTTGCGACCCTCTGCGACCCGGTCGTCACCTTCTGCGACCCGGTCGCAAATCGTCTGTTCCCGTACAGGCTGGTCTATGGGGGTTCTGGCAGTACCCTCTTCGGCCCTGGGCGTGGACGTGTGCGCTGGGGCTACCATCATCGTCTGATTGAAGGTCGCCCGCATCGTCTGCATCTCTGCCTGTAAGCTCTTGAGGCCCTCTAGCAGCGTTCGGATAGTCGACGGAGTCTCGATCTCGACGATGGTGGGCGTTGACAGCTCGGGCGATGCTTCCACAGGACTCACATCTTCTGTCGTCCTCAAAGTCACTGGAACAGGTGACCCCATCCTCGATAGCCCTCTCCCCTGTAGGATAGCCCGTAGACCCGCTATGTTCGGCCGTCTCGGTGTTGTCGCTGGAGAACTCATGGTTAATGGCGTTGTCGGCACGTCGTTATCGGTCATCTCTAGTAGTCGGTTGTTCTCTTCTGTTGTAGATCAGGCCAGATCCCACCGCTGCCACCAGTTTTATACGTGTAACGTGTACGAGCAGGACCAGTCGTGGTGTTTACGTGAAAACGAATCAATAACCGGGATTGCCCACTGGCATTCTGGCCGTCACCGTAGTTAACCCCTTCACTAGTAGAGATCCGGGGATCGAAGAGATGATCACAACCCTACAAGAATGACTGACGCTGATGTAAAGGTCTATTATGGTATATTCTGCACAAATAGTGTACGCGATTACAGATAATAGCGAAGAACCGCGTGGCTTAGACAGAATGTCTAAGGAGATGTAACGTTATGCAGTAGACTAATATTTACATATATGTACAGACACTAGGAGAGTGTATGCAAATAAACTTGATGTTTATATACAAATAATATAAGAGAGTGTGTGCATATAATTTTACAGCTACAGTTATGCTTTAAATATGTATGGGTACGCGATAAGGGCGGCCTGGTTGCTGGCCCTTCACTTCGGGGTACAAGGGCGGCCTGGCTGCTGGCCCTTCTCTTCTCCCGTCGTTGGAACGTTACGGCTGTAACGCCCTCTCAATAGATGACACCCAGTCGTTGGAGCCTCTCCACGGATGTGGCAGCCCGTCGTCTTCTTCACCCCAAGTCGTCGGAACGTTACGGCTGTAACGCTCTCTCAATATATACCCCCAGTCGCTGGAGCCTCTCCACGGATGTGGCAGCCCGTCGTCTTCTTCACCCCCAGTCGTCGGAGCCTGACCCTAACTTGTCAGCTCACCAGTTTACTTCCCGCACAGGTAGGTATAGCACGGCGTCTCTCAACCCTCACGGCTGCTGCGATCCGTCTATAGACACGACCCGTGGCTACACAACTTCACGACGACTCCACAGGTAAGAACCACGTACAGCTCGTCCTCCGTGGCCGTCACAACAACTACTTGGGTATATATTGTGTTATCATTACATCTGGGACCGATGTAGCATCATTACTGTCTGTAAACTGTCGATGGCGGCTCTCTGCGACCCTCTGCGACCCGGTCGCAAGCCTCTGCGACCCGGTCGCAATCCGTCTGCGACCTTTCTGCGACCCGGTCGCAGGTCTGTCAGATTTCACGGTTTATCGACGTTTCTCGGGAGAAGAAGCCTGTCTGTGCTGTGCCTTGTCTTTTCTGTACTGTCTGTAATCGTTGTGGTCTCTTTCGCACCCGTACAGCGTCTATGCGACCGTCTGCGACCTTCTGCGACCCGGTCGCAGGGCTCTCCGATTCCACGATTTATCGACTTTTCTCGAGAAAAGAAGCCCGTCTGTACTGTGCCTTGTCTTTTCTGTACTGGCTGTAATATCTGTGGCCTCTTTCACACCCGTACAGCGTCTAAGCGACCGTCTGCGACCTTTCTGCGACCTTTTGCGACCCGGTCGCAGACCTGACGGGCTGCACGATATGTCGTTGAATAACGGTAGGAGAGATTGGCTCTATTATCTCTGTATTTATAGTACATTTGCATATAATCGGAGGATGGAGGGAATCCCTTATTACTGTCATATACCGCTTCACGACCAATGACACCGACACATAAATAATACTGACCACGTCCCAGTGCCCGGGTTGTTCAGTAAAACAGTGCCGATATCATACAATCTACTGGTATTGACCTATATCCTTATTCTATACTGACGTCTGAACATGTTTACCGGAATGTGCTACGCGGTAATACATGTCATGTTACAGTATTATAGAATACCCCCAGACTACAATAAACACGCCAGTCGGCCTTCCCACACTGAAAATGCAAGCCGGCAAATTCCCATTGGATTGACGTGTTTTCACAGGTTGCACTAGCTACAGGATCTACAATCTTTTAGACTCCCAGGCCAAAACAATTACATTTGCGACCGGGTCGCAAAGTGCGCCAAAATCACACAATTCAGGCTGTACCTTGCGTGCTTTCTCCAGAGCTGTCTTTTTGGTCTGTTCCCGCTTGAAACGTCTGCACCTGTATATATAGTGTGTGTACTCTCCGCACCCGAAAAGTCCCCACAGGAAGTTTCCTCGCGAACGGAGACGTTTCGCCTACCATGAAAGATCGTCTCTCACAGCGAAATTACAGTTCATAGTCCATAAACTAGAATGGCATCCCAATCTAGAACCTGTAGAGAGTATTTCACGTAAATGGCAACTCCTATCTTGCTCTGGTAAACGAGAAATACGGTTGACTCTATTTCCGCACACTGGCTTGTTCCTCGCTGACGATAGAAGGTCGTTCCCCGCATTCCATTCTGGGTCACCCTCCATATTCAAACTGTTCTCTACACAAACGGTTAACCGTTACAGCTACTTCGGAATTTGGGGTGATTCAGAGATTCATCTTTTTCTTTTTCCTCCAGTATCTCACGAATAGGATTACCAGTGCATGCATTTACATAAATCACCGAAATATAACCTTTCCAAATCCGATTCCTTCCTTCCTGCTCAAACGCCACACGCGACAAAGAGGATCTTTTCGTAATCCATATATACGCGTGTAGCGTATTTCATATCCAGCGTGGTATCATTTGCAAGATCGTTTGTGAAATGTAAAGAATTCAACCAGAGCCCCATTAGATTATTGTAGAAGATGATTCCACAAGGCTACAACGAAACGCCTTCACTGAAAGTTACTACGTTTTAGCGATGAGTATAGCTCATCTACAGAAAAGTACTACCATATATGCACATGTAGGTGTTGAGTACAAACATACATCTGGCTTCAGTTACCAGTGACACAGATTGGACTATAGAAACATCATGTCTTCTCTGCTTCATTGCAAACCTCTGATCGCTTCTCTCTTACAGGAAACTAGCTTGTATTAATAATTGTTAATACTAATTGTATTGTGTCCTTTGTGGACATCGACAGGCTAATGAATGTCGGGTCTGATGTTTGTATCCACGAATATTCCACTAAGACTACTTCATATGAGGCCTCCACGTGATTCTACACGCAATAATGGCCCCAATCGTTTATACATAAATCACTGTCATCTCAATAAAATTCTGTCTAGGCGACTGGTATTAACATTGGCGTTGCGATCTGTTGGAATTGATAGCTGTACGTCAAGGACGCTATCATTCATTCCAATGAATTTATTTCTTCAAAGTTCTGAGATGGATGCCTTCAGATCACTATCTTACCAACGAGCCTCCGAGGAATGTTGACCTCGGTTGACGAGTCTCGTGACCATAGTATAGTTTTCTCACTGAATCTTCGGAGAAAAGGCGTGAAATTATTCAGATGCTTATCAGACAGCTAGAAATCTGAAAGTGGAAAGAGATATTGACTCCGAAAGGCTGTAATGGCTCACGCCTTACCAATGCATGCCGAACTTCTCTTAGATCTGGTGCTGTAAAGTGTAGCTAATTCAATCAAATTCACTGAAGACAGACAGTTTTTACTCAAAGTTTCTTAAATTTTCCAAGAAATACCACACACTGATCACAAAGTGCGATCGTAGTGAGCAAGATCTGTGCGCTACATTTCTACATGTAATTCGACGTCTGGCCCGCATAAGATCTTCTTATGTTCGTATGAAGGTTCAAAACACAAGCATGACGGAAATACAATACTCAAGCAGAGGACATTGGGAAAAGACAATACAGATGAGTGATACAGTTATGACGAAATAAACATCACGACAATTTGCCAGCATCGCTGAAAACTGCTGACAGTTTATCTCTTGCAAGACACTACATGTAGCTTGTAGTAGCGTGCAGGTAGTGTAAATCTCGCAGTCTGGCACTAAATCTTCGACAAGAAATGCACGTGTCCTAAACTACCCAATCGCCTCAGCTTCCACAAAACGAGGAAATAGTAAATGCTGGTAGCAAGAGTAATATTCAGCGAACGCTATCCAGACTTCGATCTCCAAACTTCGTTTATTTTGTGGAAGCTCAGATAACCGAATGTCTTATAAAGCTTGCCTTCACTGCTGGCGAGTTTGCGCCAAACTTCCTCTTTGTGGAAGCGGATGTGGCCGAGAGGTTCAGAGCGCTTGCGTTTACTGCTGGTAATTTTGCGCCAAGCTTCCTCTTTGTGGAAGCTGATATGACCGAGTGGTTCAGAGCGATTGCGTTTACTGCTGGCGATTTTGCACCAAATTTCCGCTTTTGGAAGCTGAGGTGACCAAATGGTTTAGAGCGATTGCGTTTACTGATGACACTTTTACGCCAAACTTTTTGTGAAGGCTCTGGTGTGTCTTAGACAGCTTACGTTTATCGCTGTAGATTTTGAGGTTGTCGAGTGATTTATTCACTGCTGGCAATTTCTGGTCAAACTCTGGGGGTTCGGATTGCACTCGCCCCTTCGGCATTTGTATTTGGGCCACACCAAGAATGTTTGCATGAGAAGCCCTCGCCGGTATTCTTCTTTCATTCAATCCAATGAAATCCCAAGGATCAAGATGATCTTGTGATGTCCCGTTCCCCCAGATGCTGGTTATCCGGTAGAATTTCTTTCAGAGTCCCCAAACCCCTTGTGATTGCAAACGGAACCACACAGAATCCTATGTGAGAAGCATTTATCTACCCACCATTTTGTGTAACCCATTGAACGATAATTGAAATGGTTAACTTTAAATACATGAATATGATATCCGATTCAGGTTTGTATTCACGAGCCGTTTCGCCAAATGTGGATTAAGTCTAACAACATGTGTGATTTCTAAATAAATTAAAACGGCGGTGACCTAAAATGTTACCAATGGAATTAACGCTGGTTCCTAATCACAAATGCAATATGACACCAACAGGAGGTCGTGTTCTATAAATACCGTATTAATACATTTACTGATTTTAAAATAGCTGGCCAAAATCCCGGATAAATTCTGGTTAATTAAGAGTTACATACGTGGTGTGCCCCTGGAAAGGCTATCAATAATCTTCCCAGCAATATTGTGATGACAACATTGAGTCAACTTCTGTCAGGTAGTTTTACGTAAAAATAGGTCAAGATGCTTTTTGTGTATGATATATTGTTATAACTTCGAATGTGGAGTGACCAACTTTGACCTTAAACTGTGACCTTAGAAATAACAAGGTCAGTAATCTTCAAGATGGTTTGGAGCAATAAGCAGAATTGTATCTGTGGTGTAAATCTAGACAAGGTAATTCTAAAGCCTTGATAAATATTGTAGGCTACATACAGCATTACAATATAGTCACCTTGGGCCAAATTCTGGGCAATCTCTTGGGCGTGTTTGAGAAGGACAGTTCTAATCTGTCAGCACTGGTTCAACAGTTAACGTATTATTTGAACTTGAGAAAATAGGTAAAAGTCAGTCAACGTAAACGAAAATCTGGTCTATAAACAGATGCATCCGTTGTTTTACTTTAGAAAAAGTTAGCTTTAATCGTCAAAGAAAGATCGTGTTAAAACTACCAAATAAATATTAAATGTGTAATTGGACCCCAAAAATAAAGATCAAGATCGGTTATCTGCAATAAGATATCTGGTCCCTCACCATCTGTATCTGTTATATGAATTTGAAGAACCTGGCTATTAGTCCTTGACGAGATATATCGCTCATGTCGAATATGGACAGACAGATGGACGGACAGACAGGCAGACAGACGGCGACGCCGACGACGACAATATTTCATCGGCCAAAATTGGCTGAAGGGTAAAAAGCTGCATTTGGGATTGTTCATATACAACAGCTCCGTCCATCATTAACCCAAATTTGTTATCTATTCTAACTTGGCAAATGTCTAATAATAGTGAAAAGGGCGACAATCACATGGTGCATGATGCGCATTTCTGCCTTACTAAGTTGTTTCAAAGATCAGCAGTTCCAACTGGCCTTAATACCTCTCGGACCAGGACATGGGACTGGAATAAATCACTTCTAGTGCTGATTTGCCTGTCTGTGGTGCTACAGATTTGCATGTTGCTATAACTGCTTTATTGCACACATTTGACAAATAAAGGAGCATGTCTGTTATTGAGAAGATGAGAGTTCAAACGTATGAAGACAGAACAGAATAGGTTTGGTCACTCTGACGTCATCACTCATTTGGATTTTTTTATATTTTCTGGTAGAGCTTGACCAAAGTGTATAGTTTGATCAATTTCAGCCCCTACCTCATTGGGTAAGAAAATATAACTGGGGGCTGGGGTCCAAAATAGCTCCCCAGGCCTGTACAGGTCCCAAAAAGCCCAGGCCAGATAGGAACATAGGAAAATCTTGCTATAATTCTTCACGATACATCATAATACACGTTGAATAAAAAAAACTTGTAAAAATAGCTCAAGGTCAGTCAACTTGGGTAAGTTCCAAGTTTATTACCACCTACATAGGTATTATGAATGTGAAGACCCTTAAGTTGCATGGATAATCATAAAAGAAAATTGCAAAAGCTAGAATTTTACCTTGATAATACAGACCAAGGTCGGTTATCACCAGCTGCATATTTTACACGGGTTTAGAATCCCTGATTGTAATCCTTCTTGAGATATCTTGTTCGCAAGAAAAGTGGACAGACGCCGCTGGTGACGAGAATACCTGTCGCGAACACCCAAGAGGAAAAGTCCTACAAACTCTGAGCTTCTCCACGTCAACACAATCTAATGCCAGAGCTTTTAAATAAATCCTCTTGTCGAAGGCTTTTATAAAGTGAACATAAAACGATTTGAAACTGATTCTGTAACAAAATCAGTTAAAACTTGTAGTATTATTGAAAATCCCGCCTTTGAGTCCAAACATCATAAGAAAGTAGAAAGTAGAAAGTTTCGGCGATGTACGTTGGGAAACAAGAATATTCCATATTACGAACATTTATATACTGGTCACTATTACGAACAATTTCATACGAAACAAAACACGACCCAGCACATAACATAATTGGTATGGAATAAGCGGTTGTAGTAGTAACAATGGAGTGCAGTGTTTATAAACTAATAGATTTTTCGAACTGCCTCTCTGGTCTGTCGTATTCCTGGGTAGTTATAATTAACATCGTTAATAAGACCACAACCATTCTTCTACTGGGCTTTCTCCTAATTTACCTAGGCTATCAAAGACAGACATCTTGTCTTCCCAGTAACCAACTGCGGTGATCATAATAATAATATTATGTGCCAGAAACTACATCAGAGAATAAGAGTATGATAACGAGGTCGACATGTCATGGATAGCAATTCTGCCCTTTTTACACGTAAAACACCCGTGTTACATAGCGAATTGTCCCCCACGAAGCACGCTAGAGTCAATAATCGAAATATTTTATCCATAATTTACTACCAGTGCGTAAGCTAGCATGAAATATGAAGACAAACCGGTTTCTGACATAAAAATAAAGGCGGTGAACTGTTTTATCGATACCGACATGGGGTCAGGATTCTAATCGTCTAACCATTGTCACTAATCAGTATGATTCCCCAATTGCTCTTCGAACGCAACTGTTCATATGAGCACCATAATATTTAGACCGTTGAGTGGAATTGGGCAGAAGTTACGACACTTAGAATCAGTTATAGGATGCAGGATAATTGGATGAAGATCGTTAGACAGCGATTTGATTTGACAACACCTGAGATTGCCAGCTATATGTATGAACTACATTATGTTATCACACAGGTTAGTGCTATTAAACCAGATTCCATGGATCGGCTCTTGGCAATGGTCGGTGACGCTCTGGATAGCCATATTGTTTATTGTTGGTACAGTGGTATGTTGCTGCTATCTGCTAATTAAAATCTATTTATAAGAGAGGGAAAGCAAACCATCCCATTTATCTGCACAGTAGGGCGACACACGCTACGTAATAACTAATCTGAACACAATAACTGTCCTGTCTTCAGCTCAAGGCGAAAAGATTTGTTAAGATCAAGGCTATCAAGATCTATTCATCTAGCTCTAAAACCGGCTCATCGATCAACGCTTGAAATGTAGTGTGGCAATAATCCACTTGCTTTATTAGAGGCGCGCCTTTATTTGACCTTTGATGAAGCAGATATAAAAGACTTGTGTTGGTACACCCTACTTTCCCAAGATAGATGTATCCAAAATCAAGCACATTTGACATATTTACTTCTTCAAATATTGCTGAATCTTGCATCACATTCTTGAGGATTTCCGAGACACCCAGAATACAATATTCCAATATGGAACCAGTTTTGTGCATTTTCTGAACGAATCGTAAATGTTGAGTTGGAATATGAATATGCTTCTATAGACTTCTTATATTTCAAATGCCATTTAGAAAGTAGACAATATTTATATCCAATAAATATTTTGACAAATTTGTCTTGGTAAAGCACAAATACTTTTGCTGGGCGGACCAGTCACTTGCGAGACTCATATGTACCCATGTTGATAGTGTTCACAGAATATATTTTACAGAAATTTTATCATCCCACTTATATATTATCCGGAGAACCGTTGTATTTTTTCTGACCATTTTGTGTTTGCCCAGATTGTCTTCGAGAACATTTCTAGACCGAGCTGTCTAGACTCAGCTTGGTAAGGACCTGTGTAGACCGAGCCCGGACGAGCCTTTGTAGACCGAGCCCGGACGAACTTTTGTAGACCGAGCTCAGACAAACTTTGGTAGGCCGAGCCCGGACGAACATTTACACATATTCTTAAAAGGTGTAATTCGCCCGAGGGAAATACGCATCGTGGTAAAATGTGTATATGTGAAAAGTTAGTATTATTCGAAAAAAAAAAACGTTTTTACGCTATATAGCCACATTGTTCCGCTATGATAATCCATATAAAAAAAAACTAATCTAGCTGTATTATTGTATGGGGTTACAGGAATCGCGTTTAGATGTATCTCTCATGTGGTTTCCTGGGGAATTGGGAAGTCTGAGAAGAGTTGATTTCAGATGAAAATATTGGATAAAACATCTACAGGACCTCCATATCTTTAGACAAAGGCCGATACAGGAAAATCACTCGCGGGCAGATCTCCCAGCTGAAAAATCACGTGTCACCAATAAAAAATGCGATTAAGAGTTGTATCGCCCCAACGAAGTATTTGATACGGTCTGTTGAGCGCATCCGGCCAGCTGTAGTCCACTAATCAGGTTTGTCCACATTCTACCTCGGGGCCGTATGTTCACAGCCTACAAATTCGATATTTAAGTCACGCCTGGAAACCTGGTCTCTCAAGCTGCAGAAGATGATATTCATGCGCAAGGAGAGAGACTTATCACTCGCTTCCAAGGTTCGTGTCGCATCTGTATTTTCCGATAATTCAACGTTCACTACACTAAGATACATTGTCGATGCAATCATTATAGTACGCTAGGATGACCAGGCGACGATTTGACCTCTTTGATAAAAACCCTCTCTTCACTGCGCAACTAAAATATAACAAATAATTGATAATTCTGTTTGATTCTGTGTTGTCCTTCCCTGGTACGTAATTTGCTGTGATGTTTGGCCCAACAATGTGACACAATGCTTCAAATACACGGTTCAGTTATGTCTCCATACTTGTTGACATTGTTCGCATGGGTGAAATCAACTTCGTCATCAGAATTGATAGACATGATTATTTACTGGTTTTGATTGAATAAGCCGTTCTCCTGGAATGTCACGTGTCTCATTTTTTTTTTACGTTTTCGCTAACTTCCACTTGTGAATTTAAACACTTTCATTCTAATGTCCGAGTATTAAAGTCAAATTAATTCTTGTTCCACAGCAAATAATTGATTGTTTATCGTCCCCGCGCACATCACATTTTTACTTTCGTGTCCAGAGAAAATTTTGCATAATATGTTTTATTTGCCAAAATATCACATCCCGGTAATGCATGTCAATACGCTTCAAAGGTTCGCTCGAAAATGCCCATCATGAACGGAACGAAAGCGCGGATGTACATGTATGTATGAACGGGAAGGAAAGTTCCGAGAACGCGAATGCTGTATTTCCATTGATTCACAAAATAAAAGTAGAAATCATTTTTGTTTTGGAAAAGGAGGATGAAACAATAAACACTTTAACCCTATCTGGCCTGGGCTTTTCGGGACCTGTTGTGGCCTGTGGGAAGGGCCGAAATGCCCCCCCCTAATCATTTTTCTTACCCCTTGAGCTAGGGGGCTGAAACTTACCACACTATACCCTTGGGTCGTGCTCTACCAGAAAATGTAAATAAAACCAAGATGGCCGCTTTGATTACGTCACAGTGACGTCATTTTCAAAAACGGCATTTTTTGATCGATTTTTCAGTCAGATTTTCCGAATTTTTTATTTATGCAATTTTCCGCTAAAACTGCATAATATGTTAGTAAATACTAATGTGATGTGAAATACAAGAGTTTTTGCCCACTTTTCATCGCGGAAAAGAAGAAATTTTGAAGAAATATGACAAAGACAGGACTTTTCTGGTACCCCATGTGGGCGCAATCTTCAATGTTCCCATGATCCTCTGCTCGGGGGTTATGCAAAGAGGCTTAAAATCACCCCAATATGATAAGCTATGAACTCACGGAGTATCAGCTCTCCATTGCTTGTCGTTCCGGAGATAGCGCAGAAAGTTTGGTAGGGGTGGGGGCGAAATCCCCCTCCCCTCCCCCTCAGGCCAGGTAGGGTTAATGGGCCTAAGGTGACTGATATACCTGTTTTGCATTTCGAGTACTTCGCGGATCACCGAAGATGAGCCGAAGTTGGGACGGCAAAACCGCGACACATGACGACGTGTCCCAGTTATCTCGATTAAAAGGTGCAATTTCGACATGATAATGAAATTCGTCGGTAATCTCGAAGTATCTCAGTTTTTATAAATTCGTGCCTCGCTAGCGTGGATTCGACTGTTAAAACGATCAAACGTATTGATACCATATTTTTGATCGCTCTTAATACACGGGCATTCTGGACCAGATAGAAATACCACAACGGAGAAATCCAGGAAAATAATTGAAAATGAATTCTTTGCTATTGATCTTGTTGCATACATTCAACGTGAAATCATTATACCCATGTCATCATATTTTGATACACCCAAATAAGAGGAAACGTTTCATTTATCGTTATTTTGAATCGAGCTCGGCTCTCCCAACAACACATGTACATACACGTTGTTGAATGATGTGTTGAACCGAATAGATTATCCGTTTACGGGGATCGGGTACTAAAATAAGAGTGGTATTTCTTGCAGTGTAGGAACGAACGAGGACACGAAAACTCGGCTAGGTATTGCGCGGGATTCTATCGCAATGTGGTTGCTATTTAATTGCCAGCGGTTTCTTGTCTCAACGACATTTTGATATTTATTTTTGTAACGATCATTCGCCTCTCGGTGTTCAAATCATTTTAGAAATTACCTTCCTTGTGTTACTTGTTCGAGATCAGGGGAAAGGAATGGTAAACTCCAATGGCGGAAGAAATTCACGAGACTTTTGCTTAAAAGTGTTATAAATATGATCTTCAAATCATATCTTCATTCGTCTGAATATCGATTCGATCTCTAAGCAAGTCGAGTGATAATCAACAGAGATAAACCGAGTTGAGATATTTATCGGTATTACCCGGTTTAGAAACCGTCTCGATCACTTGGACGTGATCCCCTTCTGGCTTTCTGAAACTAGTGGTACGCTGTCCCGTCATATCAAGTTCTTTCGTTTTTGGATTTGGTCATTTAGCATGCTCTATACTTCGGTAATGCGAAATAGTTTGTTATCTCTTTCAAGCGGAAAAAGTGTGCGCACCATATGTTGAAATTATTATTGACCAGGAATAGATTTGACAAAGCCAAGTCTCTATAAGTCACGTCTTGCGTTTCCTCGGCTCCGATCGACCGATATTAACAATACATCTGCCAGGCAGGCTCGATCGCACACGTAGTCATTGTTTATACTCATGGTTATCTTCCGATTGAGTGACCGTATGTTGGACCAGATAATCATCCACCTGAGTGTATATATATAGGGTTTCGACTCATTTTGATCTATTTACATGGAGCTTTGATACCGGTAATTGGTTTTATGATATATTTCTGGTGATAAAATATAAAAGTAACTCAGTTGAGAACATGTTCAAAGTATACTCGACCACAAGCGCCAGATCCGAGATCTAGAAGCCATGCTTAGTCCATTCAGAACTTCAGAATCAATAATTGAAATACCTGCCCACGTTACACCGTTGAAAGAAAAACCCGGGCAGAAATAATGAATATAACCATAAGCTATATTTTCCTGCAATAGCGCCAATTGTGTCACGACGTTCCCTGACTTTTCATTTTCATACAGATAATGACGATGCATATAATATTCCATCTGGACCATCAATTGAATCCAAATCTGTTGTATCCTCCTCGACAGACAAGGTGCTCATGTATATAATTTCGTTAGAATGAACGGGTGATGAAACTGTTATTTGAAAAACAAGACATACTACTTGCTTACCCACTATAGAAGAAATGGTGAAGTACATCTAACGTAGTAGCCAGATGTGATGTTACAGAGAAAGATAGCGAAATATACTTCACAGGTTTTAGATTTGTAACATGAAGACGTGGGCATACATGTTTCCCCTTACCATGCAATTTGGTTGGTTGATCTGATACGGTGAGATGGGTTAGGTAATCGACGATAGAGATTATTGTGAGTTATGAACAGAATCCGCTCAGTTCACCGAGAGAGAGAATTACACACAACTTCGAGTTCAGTAACATTTCAACTGTATTTGTCGATATGTCACACAATGGCTTAACTATTATTCGATAAATGGTACGCTGGCATTGAAAAAAAAACGAAAAAGTTTTAATATAGAGCCGCTGGGAAATATATGTTGATTTAGTGCATAATTTCAAATCGAATTTTCGCCTCGAGCGTGTGAATAGAATACTTATTCAGCTAATATTCAATAAACCACGCGTCGCCCTTTGGTGCAGACATATGGAGTGATTAGCCGTTCGTGCCTCCTGAATAGATTCCAACTTACAGATGGCGACACCAGATCAGTGGGTCGATAGGGTAAGGTCCACCGTGGCACAGTCGACCCTCAGCAAGGACCGAGTCAGGAAATTAGGCTGAAGTAGCAATAAGTGTGATATCAAACTCTTCTCCCGGGCAATCCTTCTAAAAGGCAAAAATCAAACGCGTCTAAAACGACATCTCTTTTTCTCTTTCTCTCTCTCTCTTAACGATAGATACATATCAGATTTGCGCTGCAACAGAAAAAAACGATAGGAGTTGTACACGGCGTGTTTGCATGATCAACGATAGGAGTTGTACACGGCGTGTTTGCATGATCAACGATAGGGTAGTACACGGCGTGTTTGTATGATCAACGATAGGAGTAGTACACGGCGTGTTTGTATGATCAACGATGGGGAGTAGTACACGGCGTGTTTGTATGATCAACGATAGGAGTAGTACACGGCGTGTTTGTATGATCAACGATAGGAGTAGTACACGGCGTGTTTGGTATGATCAACGATAGGAGTAGTACACGGCGTGTGTTTGTATGATCAACGATAGGAGTAGTACACGGCGTGTTTGTATATGATCAACGATAGGAGTAGTACACGGCGTGTTTGCATGATCAGCGATAGGAGTAGTACACGGCGTGTTTGTATGATCAACGATAGGAGTAGTACACGGCGTGTTTGTATGATCAACGATAGGAGTAGTACACGGCGTGTTTGCATGATCAACGATAGGAGTAGTACACGGCGTGTTTGTATGATCAACGATAGGAGTAGTACACGGCGTGTTTGTATGATCAACGATAGGAGTAGTACACGGCGTGTTTGTATGATCAACGATAGGAGTAGTACACGGCGTGTTTGTATGATCAACGATAGGAGTAGTACACGGCGTGTTTGCATGATCAACGATAGGAGTAGTACACGGCGTGTTTGTATGATCAACGATAGGAGTAGTACACGGCGTGTTTGTATGATCAACGATAGGAGTAGTACACGGCGTGTTTGTATGATCAACGATAGGAGTAGTACACGGCGTGTTTGTATGATCAACGATAGGAGTAGTACACGGCGTGTTTGTATGATCAACGA
>JAVTVY010040462.1:0-18662 GCA_036873755.1 Hanleya hanleyi
TTTTTGTATATGCTATTTCGAAAGATTAAAAAATATCATAAAATGCATCATGAAGAAGGATATAATTAATGAACTTTTCGTCTAAACTAAGCCGCGCGCCGCTCCAATTTTACTCTGTTTTGAAAGACCACGTACGTAGCTACACCATCCCTTAATTTCAGAGCGGAGCGCGGATTCGTTTTTTTATATGCTATTTCGAAAGATTAAAAAATATGAAAAAATGTATCATGAAGAGTGGTATAATTAATGAACTTTTCGTCTAAACTAAGCCGCGTGCCGCTCCCATTTTACCGGTTTTGGAAGACCACGCACGTAGCTACACCATACCCTTTATTTCAGAGCGGCACGCGGCTTCGTTTTTTTTATATGTTATTTCGAAAGATTAAAAAATATGAAAAAAATATAACATAAAAATCGGTATAATTAATGAACTTTTCGTCTAAACTAAGCCGCGAGCCGCTCCAATTTTACTCTGTTTAGAAAGACCATGCACGTAGCTACACCATCCCATAATTTCAGAGCGGCGCGCGTCTTCGTTTTTTTTATATGTTATTTCCAAAGATTAAAAAATATGAAAAAAATATATTATGAAAACGGGTATAATTAATGAACTTTTCGTCTAAACTAATCCGCGCGCCGCTCCAATTTTACTCTGTTTAGAAAGACCTCGGACGTAGCTACACCATGCCCTTAATTTCTGAGCGGCGCGCGGCTTCGTTTTTTTTATATGCTATTTCGAAAGATTAGAAAATATGAAAAAATGTATCATGAAGAGGGGTATAATTAATGAACTTTTCGTCTAAACTAAGCCGCGCGCCCTCCCATTTTACTCTGTTTTGAAAGACCACGTACGGAGCTACACCATGCCCTTAATTTCAGAGCGGCGCGCGGCTTCGTTTTTTTTATATGTTATTTCGAAAGATTAAAAAATATGAAAAAAATATATCATGAAGAGGGGTATAATTAATGAACTTTTCGTCTAAACTAAGCCGCGCGCCGCTCCAATTTTAGTCTGTTTAGAAAGGCCACGAAGGTAGCTACACCATACCCTTAATTTCAGAGCGGCGCGCGGCTTCGTTTTTTTTATGTGCTATTTCGAAAGGTTAAAAAATATGAAAAAAATATATTATGAAGAGGGGTATAATTAATGAACTTTTCGTCTAAATTAAGCCGCGCGCCGCTCCAATTTTACTCTGTTTAGAAAGACCACGGACGTAGCTACACTCTCTCTTAATTTCAGAGCGGCGCGCGGCTTCTTTATTTTATATGCTATTTCGAAAGATTAAAAAATATGAAAAAAATGTATCATGAAGAGGGGTATAATTAATGAACTTTTCGTCTAAACTAAGCCGCGCGCCGCTCCCATTTTACTCTGTTTTGGAAGACCACGTACGTAGCTACACCATACCCTTAATTTCAGAGCGGCGCGCGGCTTCGTTTTTCTATATGTTATTTCGAAACATTAAAAAATATGAAAAAATGCATCATGAAGAGTGGTATAATTAATAAACTTTTCGTCTAAACTAAGCCGCGCGCCGCTCCCATTTTATTCTGTTTAGAAAGGCCACGAACGTAGCTACACCATACCCTGAATTTCAGAGCGGCGCGCGGCTTCGTTTATTTTTATATGCTATTTCGAAAGATTAAAAAATATGAAAAAATGCATCATGAAAAGTGGTATAATTAATAAACTTTTCGTCTAAACTAAGCCGCGCGCCGCTCCAATTTTACTCTGTTTAGAAAGGCCACGAACGTAGCTACACCATACCCTTAATTTCAGAGCGGCGCGCGGCTTCGTTTTTTTTATGTGCTATTTCGAAAGATTAAAAAATATGAAAAATTATATCATGAAGAGGGATATAATTAATGAACTTTTCGTCTAAACTAAGCCGCGCACCGCTCCAATTTTACTCTGTTTAGAAAGACCACGAAGGTAGCTACACCACACCCTTCATTTCAGAGCGGCGCGCGGCTTCGTTTTTTTTATATGTTATTTCGAAAGATTAAAAAATATGAAAAAATATATCATGAAGAGGGGTATAATTAATGAACTCTTCGTCTAAACTAAGCCGCGCGCCGCTCCCATTTTACTCTGCTTTGGAAGACCACGTACGTAGCTACACCATACCCATAAGTTCAGAGCGGCGCGCGGCTTCGTTTTTTTTATATGTTATTTCAAAAGATTAAAAAATATGAAAAAAATATATCATAAAAAGGGGTATAATTAATGAACTTTTCGTCTAAACTAAGCCGCGCGCCGCTCCAATTTTACTCTGCTTAGAAAGACCATGAACGTAGCTACACCATACCCTTAATTTCAGAGTGGCGCGCGGCTTCGTTTTTTTATATGCTATTTCGAAAGATTAAAAAATATGAAAAAAATGTATCATGAAGAGTGGTATAATTAATGAAGTTTTCGTCTAAACTAAGCCGCGCGCCGCTCCCATTTTACTCTGTTTTGGAAGACCACGTACGTAGCTACACCATACCCTTAATTTCAGAGCGGCGCGCGGCTTCGTTTTTTTTATATGTTATTTCGAAAGATTAAAAAATATGGAAAAAATATAACATAAAAAGGGGTATAATTAATGAACTTTTCGTCTAAACTAAGCCGCGCGCCGCTCCAATTTTACTCTGTTTAGAAAGACCACGAAGGTAGCTACACCATACCCTTAATTTCAGAGCGACGCGCGGCTTCGTTTTTTTTATATGCTATTTCGAAATATTAAAAAATATGAAAAAATATATTATGAAAGGGGGTATAATTAATGAACTTTTCGTCTAAACTAAGCCGGGCGCCGCTCCAATTTTACTCTGTTTTGAAAGACCACGAACGTAGCTACACCATGCCTTTAATTTCAGAGCGGCGCGCGGCTTCGTTTTTTTTTATATCTTATTTCGAAAGATTAAAAAATATGAAAAAATATATCATGAAGATGGGTATAATTATTGAACTTTTCGTCTAAACTAAGCCGCGCGCCGCTCCAATTTTACTCTGTTTTGAAAGACCACGAACGTAGCTACACCATTCCCTTAATTTCAGAGCGGCGCGCGGCTTCGATTTTTTTTATATGCTATTTCGAAATATTAAAAAATATGAAAAAATATATTATGAAAAGGGGTATAATTAATGAACTTTTCGTCTAAACTAAGCCGCGCGCCGCTCCGATTTTACTCTGTTTTGAAAGATCACGTACGTAGCTACACCATGCCCTTAATTTCAGAGCGGCGCGCGGCTTCGTTTTTTTCATATGCTATTTCAAAAGATTAAAAAATATGAAAAAAATATATCATGAAGAGGGGTATAATTAATTAAGTTTTCGTCTAAACTAAGCCGCGCGCCGCTCCAATTTTACCCTGTTTAGAAAGACCACGAACGTAGCTACACCATGCCCTTAATTTCAGAGCGGCGCGCGGCTTCGTTTTTTTTATATGCTATTTCGAAAGATTAAAAAATAGGAAAAAATATATCATGAAAAGTGATATAATTAATGAACATTTCGTCTAAACTAAGCCGCGCGCCGCTCCGATTTTACTCTGTTTTGAAAGATCACGTACGTAGCTACACCATACCCTTAATTTCAGAGCGGCGCGCGGCTTCGTTTTTTTTTATATCTTATTTCGAATGATTTAAAAATATGAAAAAATATATCATAAAGAAGGGTATAATTATTGATCTTTTCGTCTAAACTGTGCCGCGCGCCGCTCCAATTTTACTCTGTTTTGAAAGACCACGAACGTAGTTACACCATACCCTTAATTTCAGAGCGGCGCGCGGCTTCGTTTTTTTATATGCTATTTCGAAATATTAAAAAATATGAAAAAAATATATTATGAAAAGGGGTACAATTAATGAACTGTTCGTCTAAACTAAGCCGCACGCCGCCCCAATTTTAATCTGATTAGAGAGACCAGGTACGTAGCTACACCATACCCTTAATTTCAGAGCGGCGCGCGGCTTCGTTTTTTTTTATATGCTATTTCGAAATATTAAAAAATATTAAAAAAATATATTATGAAAATGGGTACAATTAATGAACTTTTCGTCTAAACTAAGCCGCGCGCCGCTCCAATTTTACTCTGTTTAGAAAGGCTACGAACGTAGCTACACCATACCCTTAATTTCAGAGCGCCGCGCGGCTTCGTTTTTTTATGTGCTATTTCGAAATATTAAAAAATATGAAAAAAATATATTATGAAAAGGGGTATAATTAATGAACTTTTCGTCTAAACTAAGTCGCGCGCCGCTCCAATTTTACTCTGTTTAGAAAGACCACGAAGGTAGCTACACCATACCCTTAATTTCAGAGCGGCGCGCTGGTTCGTTTTTTTATATGCTATTTCGAAAGATTAAAAAATATGAAAAAAATGTATCATGAAGAGGGGTATAATTAATGAACTTTTCGTCTAAACTAAGCCGCGTGCCGCTCCCATTTTACCTGTTTTGGAAGACCACGTACGTAGCTACACCATACCCTTAATTTCAGAGCGGCGCGCGGCTTCTTTTTTTTTATGTGTATTTCGAAAGATTAAAAAATAAGAAAAAAATATAACATAAAAATGGGTATAATTAATGAACTTTTCGTCTAAACTAAGCCGCGCGCCGCTCCAATTTTACTCTGTTTAGAAAGACCATGAACGTAGCTACACCATACCCTTTATTTCAGAGCGGCGCGCGGCTTCGTTTTTTTATGTGCTATTTCGAAAGATTAAAAAATATGACAAAATATATCATAAAAAAGGGTATAATTAATGAAATTTTCGTCTAAACTAAGCCGCGCGCCGCTCCCATTTTACTCTGTTTTGAAAGACCACGTACGTAGCTACACCATGCCCTTAATTTCAGAGCGGCGCGCGGCTTCGTTTTTTTTATATGTTATTTCGAAAGATTAAAAAATATGAAAAAAATATATTATGAAAACGGGTATAATTAATGAACTTTTCGTCTAAACTAAGCCGCGCGCCGCTCCAATTTTACTCTGGTTACAAAGACCTCGTAAGTAGCTACACCATGCCCTTAATTTCAGAGCGGCGCGCGGCTTCGTTTTTTTTATATGCTATGTTATTTCGAAAGATTGAAAAATATGAAAAAAATATATCATGAAAATGGGTATAATTAATGAACTTTTCGTCTAAACTAAGCCGCGCGCCGCTCCAATTTTACTCTGTTTAGAAAGACCTCGTACGTAGCTACACCATACCCTTAATTTCAGAGCGGCGCGCGGTTTCGTTTTTTTTATATGCTATTTCGAAAGATTAAAAAATATGAAAAAATGTATCATGAAGAGGGGTATAATTAATGAACTTTTCGTCTAAACTAAGCCGCGCGCCGCTCCCATTTTACTCTGTTTTGGAAGACCACGCACGTAGCTACACCATACCCTTAATTTCAGAGCGGCACGCGGCTTCGTTTTTTTTATGTGCTATTTCGAAAGATTAAAAAATATGAAAAAATATATCATAAAAAAGGGTATAATTAATGAACTTTTCGTCTAAACTAAGCCGCGCGCCGCTCCCATTTTACTCTGTTTTGAAAGACCACGTACGTAGCTACACCATGCCCTTAATTTCAAAGCGGCGCGCGGGTTCGTTTTTGTTATATGTTATTTCGAAAGATTAAAAAATATGAAAAAAATATATCATGAAGAGGGGTATATAATTAATGAACTTTTCGTCTAAACTAAGACGCGCGCCGCTCCAATTTTACTCTGTTTAGAAAGGCGACGAACGTAGCTACACCATACCCTTAATTTCAGAGCGGCGCGCGGCTTCGTTTTTTTTATGTGCTATTTCGAAAGATTAAAAAATATGAAAAAAATATATTATGAAAAGGGGTATAATTAATGAACTTTTCGCCTAAACTAAGTCGCGCGCCGCTCCAATTTTACCCTGTTTAGAAAGACCACGAAGGTAGCTACACCATACCCTTAATTTCAGAGCGGCGCGCCGCTTCGTTTTTTTTTTGTGCTATTTTGAAAGATTAAAAAATATGAAAAAAATATACCATAAAATGGGTATAATTAATGAACTTTTCGTCTAAACTAAGCCGCGCGCCGCTCCCATTTTACT
This sequence comes from Hanleya hanleyi, assembly GCA_036873755.1. NCBI lineage: Eukaryota > Metazoa > Mollusca > Polyplacophora > Lepidopleurida > Hanleyidae > Hanleya > Hanleya hanleyi. The sequence goes on from JAVTVY010040462.1 coordinate 6,070, forward strand.
CTGTTTTGGAAGACCACGTACGTAGCTACACCATACCCTTAATTTCAGAGCGGCGCGCGGCTTCGTTTTTTTATGTGCTATTTCGAAAGATTAAAAAATATGAAAAAATATATCATAAAAAGTGGTATAATTAATGAACTTTTCGTCTAAACTAAGCCGCGCGCCGCTCCCATTTTACTCTGTTTTGAAAGACCACGCACGTAGCTACACCATGTCCTTAATTTCAGAGCGGCGCGCGGCTTCGTTTTTTTTATATGCTATTTCGAAAGATTAAAATATATGAAAAAATATATCATGAAGACGGGTATAATTAATGAACTTTTCGTCTAAACTAAGCCGCGCGCCGCTCCAATTTTACTCTGTTTAGAAAGACCACGTACGTAGCTACACGATACCCTTAATTTCAGAGCGGCGCGCGGCTTCGTTTTTTTATATGTTATTTCGAAAGATTGAAAAATATGAAAGAAATATATCATGAAGTGGGTATAATTAATGAACTTTTCGTCTAAACTAAGCCGCGCGCCGCTCCAATTTTACTCTGTTTAGAAAGACCTCGTACGTAGCTACACCATACCCTTAATTTCAGAGCGGCGCGCGGCTTCGTTTTTTTTATATGTTATTTCGAATGATTAAAAAATATGGAAAAAATATATCATGAAAAGGGGTATAATTAATGAACTTTTCGTCTAAACTAAGCCGCGCGTTGCTCCCATTTTACTCTGTTTTGAAAGACCTCGTACGTAGCTACACCATGCCCTTAATTTCAGAGCGGCGCGCGGTTTCGTTTTTTTTATATGCTATTTCGAAAGATTAAAAAATATGAAAAAATGTATCATGAAGAGGGGTATAATTAATGAACTTTTCGTCTAAACTAAGCCGCGCGCCGCTCCAATTTTACTCTGTTTTGGAAGACCACGCACGTAGCTACACCATACCCTTAATTTTAGAGCGGCACGCGGCTTCGTTTTTTTTATGTGCTATTTCGAATGATTAAAAAATATGAAAAAATATATCATAAAAAATGGTATAATTAATGAACTTTTCGTCTAAACTAAGCCGCGCGCCGCTCCCATTTTACTCTGTTTTGAAAGACCACGTACGTAGCTACACCATGCCCTTAATTTCAGAGCGGCGCGCGGGTTCGTTTTTTTTATATGTTATTTCGAAAGATTAAAAAATATGAAAAAAATATATCATGAAGAGGGGTATAATTAATGAACTTTTCGTCTAAACTAAGCCGCGCGCCGCTCCAATTTTACTCTGTTTAGAAAGACCACGAACGTAGCTACACCATCCCCTTAATTTCAGAGCGGCGCGCGGCTTCGTTTTTTTTATATGCTATTTCGAAAGATTAAAAAATATGAAAAAATGTATCATGAAGAGTGGTATAATTAATGAACTTTTCGTCTAAACTAAGCCGCGCGCCGCTCCCATTTTGCTCTGTTTTGGAAGACCACGTACGTAGCTACACCATACCCTTAATTTCAGAGCGGCGCGCGGCTTCGTTTTTTTTATATGTTATTTCGAAAGATTAAAAAATATGAAAAAAATATAACATAAAAAGGGGTATAATTAATGAACTTTTCGTCTAAACTAAGCCGCGCGCCGCTCCAATTTTACTCTGTTTAGAAAGACCATGAACGTAGCTACACCATACCCTTTATTTCAGAGCGGCGCGCGGCTTCGTTTTTTTATGTGCTATTTCGAAAGATTAAAAAATATGACAAAATATATCATAAAAAAGGGTATAATGAATGAAATTTTCGTCTAAACTAAGCCGCGCGCCGCTCCCATTTTACTCTGTTTTGAAAGACCACGTACGTAGCTACACCATGCCCTTAATTTCAAAGCGGCGCGCGGGTTCGTTTTTGTTATATGTTATTTCGAAAGATTAAAAAATATGAAAAAAATATATCATGAAGAGGGGTATATAATTAATGAACTTTTCGTCTAAACTAAGACGCGCGCCGCTCCAATTTTACTCTGTTTAGAAAGGCGACGAACGTAGCTACACCATACCCTTAATTTCAGAGCGGCGCGCGGCTTCGTTTTTTTTATGTGCTATTTCGAAAGATTAAAAAATATGAAAAAAATATATTATGAAAAGGGGTATAATTAATGAACTTTTCGCCTAAACTAAGTCGCGCGCCGCTCCAATTTTACCCTGTTTAGAAAGACCACGAAGGTAGCTACACCATACCCTTAATTTCAGAGCGGCGCGCCGCTTCGTTTTTTTTTTGTGCTATTTTGAAAGATTAAAAAATATGAAAAAAATATACCATAAAATGGGTATAATTAATGAACTTTTCGTCTAAACTAAGCCGCGCGCCGCTCCCATTTTACTCTGTTTTGGAAGACCACGTACGTAGCTACACCATACCCTTAATTTCAGAGCGGCGCGCGGCTTCGTTTTTTTATGTGCTATTTCGAAAGATTAAAAAATATGAAAAAATATATCATAAAAAGTGGTATAATTAATGAACTTTTCGTCTAAACTAAGCCGCGCGCCGCTCCCATTTTACTCTGTTTTGAAAGACCACGCACGTAGCTACACCATGTCCTTAATTTCAGAGCGGCGCGCGGCTTCGTTTTTTTTATATGCTATTTCGAAAGATTAAAAAATATGAAAAAATATATCATGAAGAGGGGTATAATTAATGAACTTTTCGTCTAAACTAAGCCGCGCGCCGCTCCAATTTTACTCTGTTTAGAAAGACCACGAACGTAGCTACACCATACCCTTAATTTCAGAGCGACGCGCGGCTTCGTTTTTTTTATATGCTATTTCGAAAGATTAAAAAATATGAAAAAAATATATGATGAAGAATGGGTATAATTAATGAACTTTTCGTCTAAACTAAGCCGCGCGCCGCTCCAATTTTACTCTGTTTAGAAAGACCACGAAGGTAGCTACACCATACCCTTAATTTCAGAGCGGCGCGCGGCTTCGTTTTTTTTATATGCTATTTCGAATGATTAAAAAATATGAAAAAAATATATCATGAAAAGGGGTATAATTAATGAACTTTTCGTCTAAACTAAGCCGCGCGCCGCTCCCATTTTACTCTGTTTTGAAAGACCACGAACGTAGCTACACCATGCCCTTAATTTCAGAGCGGCGCGCGGCTTCGTTTTTTTTATATGTTATTTCGAAAGATTAAAAAATATGAAAAAATGTATCATGAAGAGGGGTATAATTAATGAACTTTTCGTCTAAACTAAGCCGCGCGCCGCTCCAATTTTACTCTGTTTAGAAAGACCACGTACGTAGCTACACCATACCCTTAATTTCAGAGCGGCGCGCGGCTTCGTTTTTTTTATATGCTATTTCGAAAGATTAAAAAATATGAAAAAAATATATCATGAAGAAGGGTATAATTAATGAACTTTTCGTCTAAACTAAGCCGCGCGCCGCTCCCATTTTACTCTGTTTTGGAAGACCACGTACGTAGCTACACCATACCCTTAATTTCAGAGCGGCGCGCGGCTTCGTTTTTTTTATATGTTATTTCGAAAGATTAAAAAATATGAAAAAAATATAACATAAAAAGGGGTATAATTAATGAACTTTTCGTCTAAACTAAGCCGCGCGCCGCTCCAATTTTACTCTGTTTAGAAAGACCATGAACGTAGCTACACCATACCCTTTATTTCAGAGCGGCGCGCGGCTTCGTTTTTTTATGTGCTATTTCGAAAGATTAAAAAATATGACAAAATATATCATAAAAAAGGGTATAATTAATAAAATTTTCGTCTAAACTAAGCCGCGCGCCGCTCCATTTTACTCTGGTTACAAAGACCTCGTAAGTAGCTACACCATGCCCTTAATTTCAGAGCGGCGCGCGGCTTCGTTTTTTTTATATGTTATATCGAAAGATTAAAAAATATGAAAAAAATATATTATGAAAACGGGTATAATTAATGAACTTTTCGTCTAAACTAAGCCGCGCGCCGCTCCAATTTTACTCTGGTTACAAAGACCTCGTAAGTAGCTACACCATGCCCTTAATTTCAGAGCGGCGCGCGGCTTCGTTTTTTTTATATGCTATGTTATTTCGAAAGATTGAAAAATATGAAAAAAATATATCATGAAAATGGGTATAATTAATGAACTTTTCGTCTAAACTAAGCCGCGCGCCGCTCCAATTTTACTCTGTTTAGAAAGACCTCGTACGTAGCTACACCATACCCTTAATTTCAGAGCGGCGCGCGGTTTCGTTTTTTTTATATGCTATTTCGAAAGATTAAAAAATATGAAAAAATGTATCATGAAGAGGGGTATAATTAATGAACTTTTCGTCTAAACTAAGCCGCGCGCCGCTCCCATTTTACTCTGTTTTGGAAGACCACGCACGTAGCTACACCATACCCTTAATTTCAGAGCGGCACGCGGCTTCGTTTTTTTTATGTGCTATTTCGAAAGATTAAAAAATATGAAAAAATATATCATAAAAAAGGGTATAATTAATGAACTTTTCGTCTAAACTAAGCCGCGCGCCGCTCCCATTTTACTCTGTTTTGAAAGACCACGTACGTAGCTACACCATGCCCTTAATTTCAAAGCGGCGCGCGGGTTCGTTTTTGTTATATGTTATTTCGAAAGATTAAAAAATATGAAAAAAATATATCATGAAGAGGGGTATATAATTAATGAACTTTTCGTCTAAACTAAGCCGCGCGCCGCTCCAATTTTACTCTGTTTAGAAAGGCCACGAACGTAGCTACACCATACCCTTAATTTCAGAGCGACGCGCGGCTTCGTTATTTTTATGTGCTATTTCGAAAGATTAAAAAATATGAAAAAAATATATTATGAAAAGGGGTATAATTAATGAACTTTTCGTCTAAACTAAGTCGCGCGCCGCTCCAATTTTACCCTGTTTAGAAAGACCACGAAGGTAGCTACACCATACCCTTAATTTCAGAGCGGCGCGCCGCTTCGTTTTTTTTATGTGCTATTTTGAAAGATTAAAAAATATGAAAAAAATATACCATAAAATGGGTATAATTAATGAACTTTTCGTTTAAACTAAGCCGCGCGCCGCTCCCATTTTACTCTGTTTTGAAAGACCACGCACGTAGCTACACCATGTCCTTAATTTCAGAGCGGCGCGCGGCTTCGTTTTTTTTATATGCTATTTCGAAAGATTAAAATATATGAAAAAATATATCATGAAGACGGGTATAATTAATGAACTTTTCGTCTAAACTAAGCCGCGCGCCGCTCCAATTTTACTCTGTTTAGAAAGACCACGTACGTAGCTACACGATACCCTTAATTTCAGAGCGGCGCGCGGCTTCGTTTTTTTATATGTTATTTCGAAAGATTGAAAAATATGAAAGAAATATATCATGAAGTGGGTATAATTAATGAACTTTTCGTCTAAACTAAGCCGCGCGCCGCTCCAATTTTACTCTGTTTAGAAAGACCTCGTACGTAGCTACACCATACCCTTAATTTCAGAGCGGCGCGCGGTTTCGTTTTTTTTATATGCTATTTCGAAAGATTAAAAAATATGAAAAAATGTATCATGAAGAGGGGTATAATTAATGAACTTTTCGTCTAAACTAAGCCGCGCGCCGCTCCAATTTTACTCTGTTTTGGAAGACCACGCACGTAGCTACACCATACCCTTAATTTTAGAGCGGCACGCGGCTTCGTTTTTTTTATGTGCTATTTCGAATGATTAAAAAATATGAAAAAATATATCATAAAAAATGGTATAATTAATGAACTTTTCGTCTAAACTAAGCCGCGCGCCGCTCCCATTTTACTCTGTTTTGAAAGACCACGTACGTAGCTACACCATGCCCTTAATTTCAGAGCGGCGCGCGGGTTCGTTTTTTTTATATGTTATTTCGAAAGATTAAAAAATATGAAAAAAATATATCATGAAGAGGGGTATAATTAATGAACTTTTCGTCTAAACTAAGCCGCGCGCCGCTCCAATTTTACTCTGTTTAGAAAGACCACGAACGTAGCTACACCATACCCTTAATTTCAGAGCGGCGCGCGGCTTCGTTTTTTTTATGTGCTATTTCGAAAGATTAAAAAATATTAAAAAAATATATTATGAAAAGGGGTATAATTAATGAACTTTTCGTCTAAACTAAGCCGCGCGCCGCTCCAATTTTACTCTGTTTAGAAAGACCACGAAGGTAGCTACACCATACTTTTAATTTCAGAGCGGCGCGCGGCTTCGTTTTTTTTATATGCTATTTCGAAAGGTTAAAAATATGAAAAAAATATATCATGAAAAGGGGTATAATTAATGAACTTTTCGTCTAAACTAAGCCGCGCGCCGCTCCCATTTTACTCTGTTTTGAAACACCACGTACGTAGCTACACCATACCCTTAATTTCAGAGCGGCGCGCGGCTTCATTTTTTTATATGCTATTTCGAAATATTAAAAAATATGAAAAAAATATATTATGAAAAGGGGTATAATTAATGAACTTTTCGTCTAAACTAAGCCGCGCGCCGCTCCAATTTTACTCTGTTTAGAAAGACCACGAAGGTAGCTACACCATACCCTTAATTTCAGAGCGGCGCGCGGCTTCGTTTTTTTGATATGCTATTTCGAAATATTAAAAAATATGAAAAATATATATTATGAAAGCGGGTATAATTAATGAACTTTTCGTCTAAACTAAGCCGTGCGCCGCTCCAATTTTACTCTGTTTAGAAAAAACACGAAGGTAGCTACACCATACCCTTAATTTCAGAGCGGCGCGCGGCTTCGTTTTTTTTTATATGTTATTTCGAAAGATTAAAAAATATGAAAAAAATATAACATAAAAAGGGGTATAATTAATGAACTTTTCGTCTAAACTAAGCCGCGCGCCGCTCCAATTTTACTCTGTTTAGAAAGACCATGAACGTAGCTACACCATACCCTTAATTTCAGAGCAGCGCGCGGCTTCGTTTTTTTATGTGCTATTTCGAAAGATTAAAAAATATGAAAAAATATATCATAAAAAGTGGTATAATTAATGAACTTTTCGTCTAAACTAAGCCGCGCGCCGCTCCCATTTTACTCTGTTTTGAAAGACCACGCACGTAGCTACACCATGTCCTTAATTTCAGAGCGGCGCGCGGCTTCGTTTTTTTTATATGCTATTTCGAAAGATTAAAAAATATGAAAAATATATCATGAAGACGGGTATAATTAATGAACTTTTCGTCTAAACTAAGCCGCGTGCCGCTCCAATTTTACTCTGTTTAGAAAGATCACGTACGTAGCTACACGATACCCTTAATTTCAGAGCGGCGCGCGGCTTCGTTTTTTTATATGTTATTTCGAAAGATTGAAAAATATGAACAAAATATATCATGAAGTTGGTATAATTAATGAACTTTTCGTCTAAACTAAGCCGCGCGCCGCTCCAATTTTACTCTGTTTAGAAAGGCCACGAACGTAGCTACACCATACCCTTAATTTCAGAGCGGCGCGCGGCTTCGTTTTTTTTATGTGCTATTTCGAAAGATTAAAAAATATGAAAAAAATATATTATGAAAAGGGGTATAATTAATGAACTTTTCGTCTAAACTAAGTCGCGCGCCGCTCCAATTTTACTCTGTTTAGAAAGACCACGAAGGTAGCTACACCATACCCTTAATTTCAGAGCGGCGCGCGGGTTCGTTTTTTTTATATGTTATTTCCAAAGATTAAAAAATATGAAAAAATGTATCATGAAGAGGGGTATAATTAATGAACTTTTCGTCTAAACTAAGCCGCGTTCCGCTCCCATTTTACCTGTTTTGGAAGACCACGTACGTAGCTACACCATACCCTTAATTTCAGAGCGCCGCGCGGCTTCGTTTTTTTTATGTGCTATTTCGAGAGATTAAAAAATATGAAAAAAATATATTATGAAAAAGGGTATAATTAATGAACTTTTCGTCTAAACTAAGTCGTGCGCCGCTCCAATTTTACTCTGTTTAGAAAGACCACGAAGGTAGCTACACCATACCCTTAATTTCAGAGCGGCGCGCGGCTTCGTTTGTTTTATATGCTATTTCGAAAGATTAAAAAATATGAAAAAAATATATCATGAAAATGGGTATAATTAATGAACTTTTCGTCTAAACTAAGCCGCGCGCCGCTCCAATTTTGCTCTGTTTAGAAAGACCACGAAGGTAGCTACACCATACCCTTAATTTCAGAGCGGTGCGCGGCTTCGTTTTTTTTATGTGCTATTTTGAAAGATTAAAAAATATGAAAAAAATATACCATAAAATGGGTATAATTAATGAACTTTTCGTCTAAACTAAGCCGCGCGCCGCTCCCATTTTACTCTGTTTTGAAAGACCACGTACGTAGCTACACCATGCCCTTAATTTCAGAGCGGCGCGCGGTTTCGTTTTTTTGATATGCTATTTCGAAAGATTAAAAAATATGAAAAAATGTATCATAAAGAGGGGTATAATTAATGAACTTTTCGTCTAAACTAAGCCGCGCGCCGCTCCCATTTTACTCTGTTTTGGAAGACCACGTACGTAGCTACACCATGCCCTTAATTTCAGAGCGGCGCGCGGTTTCGTTTTTTTGATATGCTATTTCGAAAGATTAAAAAATATGAAAAAATGTATCATAAAGAGGGGTATAATTAATGAACTTTTCGTCTAAACTAAGCCGCGCGCCGCTCCCATTTTACTCTGTTTTGAAAGACCACGTACGTAGCTACACCATGTCCTTAATTTCAGAGCGGCGCGCGGCTTCGTTTTTTTTATATGCTAATTAGAAAGATTAAAAAATATGAAAAAATATATCATGAAGACGGGTATAATTAATGAACTTTTCGTCTAAACTAAGCCGCGCGCCGCTCCAATTTTACTCTGTTTAGAAAGACCACGTACGTAGCTACACGATACCCTTAATTTCAGAGCGGCGCGCGGCTTCGTTTTTTTATATGTTATTTCGAAAGATTGAAAAATATGAAAAAAATATATCGTGAAGTGGGTATAATTAATGAACTTTTCGTCTAAACTAAGCCGCGCGCCGCTCCAATTTTACTCTGTTTAGAAAGACCTCGTACGTAGCTACACCATACCCTTAATTTCAGAGCGGCGCGCGGCTTCGTTTTTTTTATATGCTATTTCGGAAGATTAAAAAATATGAAAAAAATATATCATGAAAAGGGGTATAATTAATGAACTTTTCGTCTAAACTAAGCCGCGCGCCGCTCCCATTTTACTCTGTTTTGAAAGACCTCGTACGTAGCTACACCATGCCCTTAATTTCAGAGCGGCGCGCGGTTTCGTTTTTTTTATATGCTATTTCGAAAGATTAAAAAATGTGAGAAAATGTATCATGAAGAGGGGTATAATTAATGAACTTTTCGTCTAAACTAATGCGCGCCGCTCCCATTTTACTCTGTTTTGAAAGACCACGTACGTAGCTACACCATGCCCTTAATTTCAGAGCGGCGCGCGGGATCGTTTTTTTTATATGTTATTTCGAAAGATTAAAAAATATGAAAAAAATATATCATGAAGAGAGGTATAATTAATGAACTTTTCGTCTAAACTAAGCCGCGCGTCGCTCCAATTTTACTCTGTTTAGAAAGGCCACGAACGTAGCTACACCATACCCTTAATTTCAGAGTGGCGCGCGGCTTCGTTTTTTTTATGTGCTATTTCGAAAGATTAAAAAATATGAAAAAAATATATTATGAAAAGGGGTATAATTAATGAACTTTTCGTCTAAACTAAGTCGCGCGCCGCTCCAATTTTACTCTGTTTAGAAAGACCACGAAGGTAGCTACACCATACCCTTAATTTCAGAGCGGCGCGCTGGTTCGTTTTTTTATATGCTATTTCGAAAGATTAAAAAATATGAAAAAAATGTATCATGAAGAGGGGTATAATTAATGAACTTTTCGTCTAAACTAAGCCGCGTGCCGCTCCCATTTTACCTGTTTTGGAAGACCACGTACGTAGCTACACCATACCCTTAATTTCAGAGCGGCGCGCGGCTTCTTTTTTTTTATGTGCTATTTCGAGAGATTAAAAAATAAGAAAAAAATATATTATGAAAATGGGTATAATTAATGAACTTTTCGTCTAAACTAAGTCGCGCGCCGCTCCAATTTTACTCTGTTTAGAAAGACCACGAAGGTAGCTACACCATACCCTTAATTTCAGAGCGGCGCGCGGCTTCGTTTTTTTTATATGCTATTTCGAAAGATTAAAAAATATGAAAAAATGTATCATGAAGAGGGGTATAATTAATGAACTTTTCGTCTAAACTAAGCCGCGTGCCGCTCCCAATTTACCTGTTTTGGAAGACCACGTGCGTAGCTACACCATACCCTTAATTTCAGAGCGGCACGCGGCTTCGTTTTTTTTATGTGCTATTTCGAGAGATTAAAAAATAAGAAAAAAATATATTATGAAAAGGGGTATAATTAATGAACTTTTCGTCTAAACTAAGTCGCGCGCCGCTCCAATTTTACTCTGTTTAGAAAGACCACGAAGGTAGCTACACCATACCCTTAATTTCAGAGCGGCGCGCGGCTTCGTTTTTTTTATATGCTATTTCGAAAGATTAAAAAATATGAAAAAATGTATCATGAAAGAGGGGTATAATTAATGAACTTTTCGTCTAAACTAAGCCGCGCGCCGCTCCCATTTTACTCTGTTTTGGAAGACCACGTACGTAGCTACACCATGCCCTTAATTTCAGAGCGGCGCGCGGTTTCGTTTTTTTGATATGCTATTTCGAAAGATTAAAAAATATGAAAAAATGTATCATAAAGAGAGGTATAATTAATGAACTTTACGTCTAAACTAAGGCGCGCGCCGCTCCAATTTTACTCTGTTTAGAAAGACCACGTACGTAGCTACACCATGTCCTTAATTTCAGAGCGGCGCGCGGCTTCGTTTTTTTTATATGCTAATTAGAAAGATTAAAAAATATGAAAAAATATATCATGAAGACGGGTATAATTAATGAACTTTTCGTCTAAACTAAGCCGCGCGCCGCTCCAATTTTACTCTGTTTAGAAAGACCACGTACGTAGCTACACGATACCCTTAATTTCAGAGCGGCGCGCGGCTTCGTTTTTTTATATGTTATTTCGAAAGATTGAAAAATATGAACAAAATATATCATGAAGTTGGTATAATTAATGAACTTTTCGTCTAAACTAAGCCGCGCGCCGCTCCAATTTTACTCTGTTTAGAAAGACCTCGTACGTAGCTACACCATGCCCTTAATTTCAGAGCGGCGCGCGGCTTCGTTTTTTTTATATGCTATTTCGAAAGATTAGAAAATATGAAAAAATGTATCATGAAGAGGGGTATAATTAATGAACTTTTCGTCTAAACTAAGCCGCGCGCCGCTCCCATTTTACTCTGTTTTGAAAGACCTCGTACGTAGCTACACCATGCCCTTAATTTCAGAGCGGCGCGCGGTTTCGTTTTTTTTATATGCTATTTCGAAAGATTAAAAAATGTGAGAAAATGTATCATGAAGAGGGGTATAATTAATGAACTTTTCGTCTAAACTAAGCCGCGCGCCGCTCCCATTTTACTCTGTTTTGAAAGACCACGTACGTAGCTACACCATGCCCTTAATTTCAGAGCGGCGCGCGGGATCGTTTTTTTTATATGTTATTTCGAAAGATTAAAAAATATGAAAAAAATATATCATGAAGAGAGGTATAATTAATGAACTTTTCGTCTAAACTAAGCCGCGCGTCGCTCCAATTTTACTCTGTTTAGAAAGGCCACGAACGTAGCTACACCATACCCTTAATTTCAGAGTGGCGCGCGGCTTCGTTTTTTTTATGTGCTATTTCGAAAGATTAAAAAATATGAAAAAAATATATTATGAAAAGGGGTATAATTAATGAACTTTTCGTCTAAACTAAGTCGCGCGCCGCTCCAATTTTACTCTGTTTAGAAAGACCACGAAGGTAGCTACACCATACCCTTAATTTCAGAGCGGCGCGCTGGTTCGTTTTTTTATATGCTATTTCGAAAGATTAAAAAATATGAAAAAAATGTATCATGAAGAGGGGTATAATTAATGAACTTTTCGTCTAAACTAAGCCGCGTGCCGCTCCCATTTTACCTGTTTTGGAAGACCACGTACGTAGCTACACCATACCCTTAATTTCAGAGCGGCGCGCGGCTTCTTTTTTTTTATGTGCTATTTCGAGAGATTAAAAAATAAGAAAAAAATATATTATGAAAATGGGTATAATTAATGAACTTTTCGTCTAAACTAAGTCGCGCGCCGCTCCAATTTTACTCTGTTTAGAAAGACCACGAAGGTAGCTACACCATACCCTTAATTTCAGAGCGGCGCGCGGCTTCGTTTTTTTTATATGCTATTTTGAAAGATTAAAAAATAGGAAAAAATATATGATGAAGAAGGGTATAATTAATGAACTTTTCGTCTAAACTAAGCCGCGCGCCGCTCCAATTTTACTCTGTTTTGAAAGACCACGAACGTAGCTACACCATGGCTTTAATTTCAGAGCGGCACGCGGCTTCGTTTTTTTTATATCTTATTTCGAAAGATTAAAAAATATGAAAAAATATATCATGAAGAGGGGTATAATTATTGAACTTTTCGTCTAA
>JAVTVY010040463.1:0-18826 GCA_036873755.1 Hanleya hanleyi
ACCTCAGCACCGTTCCAACAACCGCCATTACCAGGGGTAGCCCCCACAGCCCCACAGTGGGTGGAAGACGAAGTCCTGAAGAGTGTACCTGCCTCGTTCAAGAAACAAGCTGGCCTGGTATTACAACGGATGAAACAGAATTCTAACATGACTTGGAATGATAAAGGCGAACTCCTGGTACAGAATCAGGTGGTCCCCGGCACCCACATGACGGATTTAGTGAATGACTTGATGCGTAAACGCAGATCGCACACGGATCCTCGAGGATGGGAGGTCTTCGCTCAAGGCTTGAAAGACATGCATGTACCACAGGAATTGGTGGGGAACCCCCATCGCTGGGCCTTTATGCAGCAACCCAGCAATCGCCGAGTCGTGCACCACGACAGATTCCACAACCTTGGGAATCCGAATGGGAACCGGAGTCACCCCCCAAAACTCCACCACCACAACGGGCACCTTCTTTTCAGACCTTTAAAAAACCACCCTTGATCAGGACACCGCACATCTCCAGAGCCGTGACACGTAGCAAGTCAACGCGACGAACACGACGCCGGACACAACCACCAAGGTCTGGAACACCTATTAAAACCCGGTGCAGCAGCAGGACAGCTCAGTCGCCATGTTTTACCTCACCCTACCCAGTAACAGTTCGCTGGATGTGTTTCCTGACAACACCGTGGCCAAGTATGTGACTCAATTACCACAACCGTTGCATTTATCTGGCCGGTGGGAATGTGGACTGGTGGATATTCAGTACCCTTACTCGTGGTACAACGTGCGAGCCAATGAAGTGTGGTACGAGGTGACCTACGAAGGGAAAGACACCCGACTCACCCTCCCCGAAGGCCAATACGATACTCCCAAGGAGTTCATCGGTGGGCTGTCAAGACTGTTGCATTATAAGGCTCTACGGCAGGTCACGAACAGTTCAAAACCCATCCAAGCCTATCCCTTCAAGAATCACGTGGACTTCGATTACAACGCAAACAACGACAAGGCACAGCTTACCGTCACCGCCAACGCGAGTGTCGTACTGAGTCCTATCCTACAGCAAATGCTGGGTTTCGATCTACAGACGTTCGCTGGTCCCACCGCCCACCAAGGCGAGATCCCGATGGATATGAAGTCGGGCATGTACGGACTCTACGTCTACTCGGACGTGGTGGACAGCCACATCGTGGGCGATATCAACACACCTCTGTTACGGGTGGTCCCCATTAAAAATAAGTATGGCGATCAAGTCACCCACAGTTTCACCCACATGCTCTACCTGCCCGTACGACAAACTGACATCAACACGATGACGGTGGATATAAGAGATGAAACGGGACGACCGGTGGCATTCGAACGAGGAAAAGTGGTGCTGACACTTCATTTTCGACAAGCACGTGCTCCCCACTTTGCATAATGAAGGTGCCTTACGAGTGCGATGCACGCAGCTATGTGGACTATTATGCCCAACAGGCCGGGGTGGCTTTCCGGTGTTTAGTGGTGCACGCATGCAACGTGGACATGGACTGGGGAACATACTCGGGAGCATCGTCAAAACGTTCCTGCCCTTGGTGACGCGTGGGGTGAAAGCAATCGGCAAAAAAGCGGTACGCAGTGGACTGCAAGTGGCCGGTGATGTATTGGGGGGTACGACACCCAAAGAAGCCTTGAAACGGCGGGCCAAAGAAGCGGGAGGCGTCTTGGTGGCCAAAGCACAACGCACCGTAGGGAATAAAAGAGCTGCCCCACCGAGACCACGCACCAACCGACGTCCGACCCAGCGACGACGCACATCGAAGAAGAAGACCCGGGATATCTTTTCTTAAAACATGTCCTTGATCCACGCCGAGTCCTGCCCCTCCACCAACAGTGAATTTGATTTGTGGACCGTGCCGCCCACACAGACCAGTGCCGAACAAGGATTATGGGTGGAGCATCTCCCGCTGTCCAGCATCAACGCAACAGGGCCCATCGAGCTCACCATCAGTAATGCGGATACGACCTATGTGGATTTAGCCCATACATACTTGTATGTGAAAGCCAAGATCACCAATGGAGATGGCACCAGAATCGCCGACCAAGCAACGGTGGGCCCGACGAATCTCTGGCTGCACTCGATGTTTCAACAGATGGATATATTTCTCAGCGACAAACTCATCAGTGACTCGACCAACACGTACCCCTATCGAGCCTACATCGAGACGCTGTTGTCGCATGGGCGAGAGGCTAAAAAATCTCAACTGACAGCCGCTTTATTCTGCCAGGACAAAGCCGAGCACATGGGCGCAGAGAACGACAATACGGGATATAGCAAACGGAAGGCTTTGACCGCGAACGGCGTCTCGGTGGATATGATCGGTCGACTGCACGCAGACATGTTCATGCAAGACCGATACCTCTTGAACAAGGTTCCCATCAAAATCCGACTGATACAGGCGCCTCCGACCTTCGCCTTGATGGCCACTAACGTAGAGGCGCATGTAGCTGACTATAAGATTGTCATCGAAGACGCAGTCCTGTATGTCCGAAAAGTGAAACCGAATCCAGCCGTTCAATTGGGACACAAAACCAGCCCAGTACCCTATCCGACGTGTGCAAACCAAAGTGTTCTCTGTGTCTGCTGGAAATATGAGCACCAACAAAGACAACCTGTTCCTGGGGGAACTACCCAAGCGATTGATCCTGGCCTGTGTGGAAAATACCAGTTTCAGTGGAACCTACCCAGAGAATCCGTTTGACTTTAAACATTTGGGCATCAATTTTGTGGCCCTGCATGTGGATGGACAACAGGTGCCAGCCACCGCCTTAACCCCGAACTTTGGGCGCGCGAATTTCATTCGAGCCTATCAGAGTCTGTTTACAGCCACCGGTCAAACCAACCAGGACGAAGGGAATTTCATCAGTCGGGAGGACTACGGGAACGGATACACATTGTTCTGTTTCGATCTGACCCCCACCTTAGAGAACGACCATCAGCTGGCCCTGGCCAAGCAAGGCAATTTACGGTTGGAAATCCACTTTCAACGAGCCCTCCGGAGCACCATGAATGTGATCTGCTACGCCGAGTTTGACAACATCATTCAAGTGGACAAGGCGCGCAACGTGCTGTGTGACTTCTCCACCTAACATGGATACAGAGCAGATAACCACCGTGCTGAAGAATGACCCAGAGACACGTATGATGTTTCAAGGGGTGTTCGCCCGAGATGTGTTCCCATTAGACCGTGTGTATCCTGCTGCTTACGTTCTCAACACGGACCCGATGGAGCGATCCGGTGAACACTGGGTGGCCGTGTACTTGACAGAACAGCAGGGCGAATACTTTGACCCGTACGACCTGCCACCCCTCCATCCCGATTTAACAGACTTCATGGATCAAGGCACAGAGACGTGGTGTTGGAACAGTCAAACGTTGCAAAGCCTGACCAGTAGCGTGTGCGGACAATATTGCTTGTTTTACCTGTACCATAGATGCCGGGGAAGACCCTTATCTACCATCGTACAGATGTTTGACGAGTACCCCAAGGCCGAGGACCGCGATGTACTCGTCTATGACTGGGCCGCCCATCATTTCAATGTACAAGTCCCGTTCTGGGCTTGAATTCTTTCAATGTACACACGCCCGCTGTTCTGGGCTTAAGTTTAAAAGCCCCCTGTTCTGGGCTTCAGTTCTTTCAATGTACAAGCCCCTTGTTCTGGGCTTGAGTTTTCACGTGGTTGTTCTCACGTTGTTGTTGTTACTGAATAAAAAACAAAATGAGATCTCACCAAAAAACCCTGTCTTGTGTGTTTTATTCATAATGCATCAATGCCCAATGTGGAGATTCAGTGAAACTGAAATCAGTGGTGTAGGATGGGGGCAAAATGTAACCCATCAAGGTTAGAATGCAAGAGCACTATAGTAAAAATAGAGAGCCAATGAAATCAGCCCACAGACCAAGTACGTGTTTTTGGTCTAGGTTTGGAGCGGGCATTTCATTGAGGTGCGTGTATACGGTGAGTGAAGAGACTCGTCCAACACGTATAGATTAAGTTGATGACTATAAGTTCTATGTTGTCGATTTAACCTCTCCCTACATTGACGCGCGCGCGCGCGCGCTGCGGTGGGGGGCCGGGGCCCGCCGGGGCCGGAAAAGTTGGAGATCGTTTTAGTGAAAACCGGAAGTGACGTGACACACTTGCGCAGACCCACCACACCACGTGAACGCCATTGTAGAGAAAAAAAACCCCCAGTACATGACAGACACAGACAAGTCTAGACATGGCCAGAGGTCACGCCCCATTCACCCCAACCGGAAGTGACGTCACACACTTGTTCATTGGACCATTAGTGGCGCCCCTAGCTCCAAAACGTCTAGCGGGACCCATACAGGGTCCAGTTTTCGACACTAGGTGACCACATCCCGACGAAATGGCCAGTTTTCGATACCGGATGTGCCGCCATCTTGAACATACGTGCCGCCATCTTGGATATGTCCCATAATGCACCGGATCAAAATACTCGCTTCTGATTGGCTGAGAGCTCTGTGACGGATTTGAAATACTCGCTTCTGATTGGCCGAGAGCTCCGCATTGCTGTGTGCGCATGATATTCCTACCGTACATCCAACCCATCAGATGCCCCTTCACGAATGCTTCACTTTGATACCTCACTCGACCCCATCGGACCCTTAGGGGCTTCCCTAGATGCCAAAACGTCTATTTTCATACCCTTGGGCCACCACGCATGCGCAGAATGCCGATATTTCAACCCCACACCCAGCCCATCAGATGCCCCTTCACGAATGCTTCACTTTGATACCTGACTCGACCCCATCGGACCCTTAGTGGCTCCCCTAGATGCCAAAACGTCTATTTCCATACCCTTGGTCCACCGCGCATGCGCAGAATGCCGATATTTTAACCCCACACCCAGCCCATCAGATGCCCCTTCACGAATGCTCCACATTGATACCTCATATGACCCCACTGGACCAATAGTGGCTCCCCTAGATGCCAAAACGTCTATTTCCATACCCTTGGTCCACCGCGCATGCGCAGAATGCCGATATTTCAACCCCACACCCATCCCATCAGATGCCCCTTCACGAATGCTTCACTTTGATACCTCACTCGACCCCATCGGACCCTTAGTGGCTTCCCTAGCTCCAACACGGCTAACATGCCGCCATCTTGTATTACAACATGGCCGCCAATGCCGCCATCTTGTATTACAACATGGCCGACAATGCCGCCATCTTGTATTACAACATGGCCGCCAAGGCCGCCATCTTGGTCCCACACTTGACCTCAGTGACCCCTGTGACGTCATAGTTACATCCGGGTGAAAACTGGCTCCATTTACTCTAACGCTACTACTGTCTCCCTTCCCTCACCGCTATGCCGACGACAAATACATTTCCCTGGTGGTAACTCGAACATCTCCATGGCGCACTTATTATTACCTTTGCGCCCTATTGGACCTTCATTAACTTGAGAAAATGGGCCGCCATGAATAAAAATACAGAAATGGCAGACTAAATGGCCATTCGTCGGTCAAAAATTAATTACAGACGTTAAAATTATCCCTATGGAGCCTCAAAATCACCTGAAATCGAGGGTCAAGAAGATGGCATTTCCGTCATAATAGACCCCGTGTATACAGGGGATGATGATCACAACATCGATAATGGTATTTTTATTCATGACGGCATATTTTCTCAAGTTAATGAAGATCCAATATGGCGCAACGGTAATAATAAGTGCGCCATGGAGATGTTCGAGATACCACCAGGGAAATGTATTTGTCGTCGGCATAGCGGTGAGGGAAGGGAGACGCTATGAATCTCAGCTAACGGAGAAGCAACAGTTGATAGACGGGACAGGCGCACGGAAATTGTGGTCACACTATACCACCTCGTCTATTGATGGGCGTATAATAGTTTGAATGTATTTTTGTTCAAACTAGTATTTACTTATATACTAAACCCATCCTCGCTAAACCAGGGAATTATTTCTGAGTTAGGCAGCAACAATGGGCCCTAATTCATCACAGCGTATATCTAAGCATATTTTGTGAATAGCGGTGGGCCTGAAATAAACTCATAATTAGTTACCGAGAAACAGTTCACTTTGTCCAGAGCCAACGGAATTTATTAATTATAAAAAATGAAGATTTTTACTCAAAATAAAAAGGAGACCTACCGTAAAGCTTGTTGGAATCAAATACTATTATAATGAGTACGTTTGATAAATAAGATTCGCCTGGTAAAAGTACGTTCGTGATATGATGTTTTGGTTCTGGGCTATATGAATAACAATCTGATTAAAACTCAGACTTAATAACCGCTCCTCTATCGGACATGTCGCTAATTAAGATCTGGGACAGTCTGCATCTTAAATCTGTCGCCCATGTCAGACTGGCGACCAATCAGTCAACTTCAACGGGCGAATATGCCTATCGGAGCAAATAATAATCTTCGGTGATTGCTCATGGAGAGCAAGAACTTCGTCAACCGCCTGGGTTGGAGTTTTCTGCGCCTTGTTCACTACAGAAATAATCAGATCTTAACTAGCGACTTGTCCGATAGAGGAGTGGTTATTAAGTCTGAGTTTTAATCAGATTGTATATGAATAACTGAATTCTGGCAGGGGTGTCCAGTCTGGCATAATGGAAGACAACCATGTTCGCCGGTTGCACTAACTCGGTAGTGTACTGAAACCGCGAATCGTGTGCTCGATGGTCTTTTTCCCCGCCGCAATCAAGGTAGTCCAATAAAATGGATCGTTCAGGCTCATGTTTAATATGCTGGGGTTATCGGGAGCCAGAACGTCCTATAGAAAATGTCATTTTGTCCATAGGAGCCACGCTGACCACTACAACGACCCCTCGAAATTCACTGTTTTTGTCGAAATACAGCAATGCCATGTCTACTCACCATGCAAAAACTGTTCTCTGGTATGTTTTCATCCAAGTCGCACCACTAGTAATTGTGGATGGGTCCGCAATAAATTATATCAAACCGTCAAAGTTAGTGTGTCGTAAATTCAGCAGCCAATTTCTCCCCTGGAAGCATGGCTTCCTCATAGTACAACGACAAATAATAGAATGGAAGCGAGGCCACAAACACCACGTGACACAGCCCGCGGTATGCGAAATGAACAAGCGCTGACACGAACGGGGAACAAAAAGGGGCTGTCATTTGCAAATCAATAAGCGACACCAGCTTCCCGCGAGAAAATCCTAACGTGTCATATTGGGGGGGGGAGGGGGATACGGTGAAATATGCCTGTGAAGTGAGGGCGTACAACGGTAATATATTGTTGGAGTAACTCTACTTCATTCTAACGAATATCGCGCTCCGTAGGGGTGTCAATATTTCAATAGGCCTGTACAAACTCGATATTTCAATAAACAAAATATTAATCAAAAGTTGCCAAATTTTCCTTTTTTCAAATATTAATTACAGAGATTGGAGTATTCCAGATATATCCGGATTTCCGGATTTTCCAAAAAGTAAAAAAATTCCCGGATTGTTCGATTTGATGTCTCACACGACCATGTTGTTCTTGTTGCTATCTTCGTCGATAATAAATCTCCGTTAAACCATTCTAGTAAACAAAACATCTTTTGGCTTGGGTTAAAATGCCGCAAAAAAATAAATTATGTGATTAAAATTCGAGTTGTCTACCTCTGGGGGTTTAATCAGTTCGAAATAACCTGTTCCCGAGTGATCACAGTGCGATCTCCCCGCAGAGTGTTGTTTCCCAAATACACTCAGCTCTTGTATGCTGCTTTGCTGTTCAGTAGGTCAGACAATGCTCATTGCCTGTAGCGCTGCCTGCAGAGATGTAGTCGTGTAACGGAAAGCGGTACGTTACCTCTTGTTCATTGGCGTCAGTTTTCAAAGCGGCATTAGCCCCTTTTTGTTCCTCATCAGAGTCAGTGGTAGTCCATTTCGCATGTGAAAGTTGATCGCGGGCAGTGGCACGTGGTGTTTGTGACCTCGCTCCAATTCTAATATTTGTCGTTGTACTATGAGGAAGCCATGCTTCCAGGGGAGAAATTGGCTGCTGAATTTACGACACACTAACTTTAACGGTTTGATATAATTTATTGCCGACCCATCCACAATTACTAATGGTGCGACTTGGATGAAAACATACCAGAGAACAGTTTTTGCATGGTGAGTAGACATGTATGGTGGCCGACAGCTGCCATTCCATAAATGTAACTTTTTTAACGTTTTTTCTATTTTTTTTTTTTTTTTTTTTTTTAATTGAAATATTTTTTCCATATTATTTAATTTCATTTTTTTTAAATTTCTTTTCCGTTTCCTTTTCGTTTCATTTTGATTTCGTTTTCATTTTCATTTCATTTTGTTGTATTTTTTTTATTTACCGGTAAATTAAAAAAAAAACATTATTTCATTTTTTTTTAAATTTCATTTTCATTTCCTTTTCATTTCATTTTGATTTTGTTTTCATTTCATTTTGATTTTGTTTTCATTTCACTTTCATTTTATTTTGTTATCACAAGGAAAAAATATATGAGGTGGCAGCGCCCGGCACTGCCAGTTTTTTTTTCTCCTCTCTCAAAACGAAAACAAATTCTTCTGTGGCCGAGAACTGCCAGCCGAGAGCTGCCAAGTCATATTATTGGCTAATGTGTATCACGTGTGTGTTCATAGTGCCGTACCCTTAGAATTTCTCTCACAATGCGAAAGTGAAGATGAACCTGTACGACGCTAGCACTTGCCAATTGCCAATCTCCCCCTCCCCGCTGTCTGCCCTATCTCCCCCCCGTCTCCCATAGGGGTAAATTCTCGACGTCACGGTGCCGACAAAAGTTCCATATGGCGGAAAACAATGCCGCAAGATATGAGATCATGTTGAGCGAGTAGATTCATTTATATGTCGAAAATTGGGTGTTTCATGGAATCTGACTGTTGGTTCGACGTTTATTGCCCCCGTTACCAACAATCAACAATATAAATAGCTAGGTACAGGTAGGTAGAATATATGGTACCAAGTACACTAAATTATACCAACAACAGCTCACTGTAAATATGGAATTTGTGCGTCATGGTTGCGGAATGGTATGAGAACCTAGAGCTAGCAAGAAGGGGTGCGACTAAAAAGCGTCCGGAAGCGTCCGGTAGCGCCCGGTACATCGTCCGGTACTTTTTACACCGCCCGGTACACCTTACAGTATTCCTTTTGTGTCCCATACAAAATTGTGTATGTCCCATGTAAATATCGACTGGTATTTGCCATTTTCTGATGTGCGCGCGTTTAGTCTGGAATCATCCCGCCCATTTAGAACATCTAAAAATGTATAGAACATCTAGAAAGTATCGGATGGTGAAAAACGTACCGTAAAGAAAATACGAAGCTGCGCATCTGAAAACCCCTCGGCTCCGGGCGCCAGTCATTCATAATGTATTCAATTTGAACCAAGACTTCAGGAACACCAAGTAGTCAAGTGACGAATATACAGATTATGAAAAATTTTGCAATGAGAAAGGGCCTCTAAGGTTTCCGTCCAATCAGAGAAACCGGTATTCATTCATTACATAAGAGTCGATGATGTATACCAAATTTTACATCGAGCATTTGAAAGTTATCAGAGATAGAGATCATAATGATTTCGCATAAATTAAAGATGGCCGCCCATCCTTCCCACCACTCAGAGGAACTGATGTGGTTATTCATTGCAAGTCTCTTGATACATGGATGCTGTATACCAAGTTTCATATAGAACACTGAAATGGTATCAAAGACATCTTAAGATTTTGCATAAATTAAACATGGCCACCAAGGTTCCGCCCAATCAGAAAGACCAGAACTGTCATTTATCTTAAGTCTATTGATGCATCGATGATGTATACCAAATTTTACATCGAGTACTTGAACGGTATCAGAGATGGAGATCATTAATGATTTCGCATAAATTAAAGATGGCCGCCCATCCTTCCCGCAACTCAGAGGAACTGATGTGGTTATACATTGCAGGTCTATTGATACATCGATGCTGTATACCAAGTTTCGTATAAAACACTTGAATGGTATCAGAGATATATATCATTAAAGATTTTGCATAAATTAAAAATGGCCGCCAAGGTTTCCACAGAATCAGGGAAACTGGTTTGGTCATTCTTTTGGAGTTTCTTGATGCATCGATGATCTAGACCAAATTTCCCACTGAACAGTGAAATGGTATCGGAAATACATAAGATTAATGGTTTCGCATAAACTAAATATGGCCGCCAAAGTTTTCAACCAATCGGGTCCAGATTCAACAGTGTTCTGGGTCATGAGCATATGGATGTACACTGCAAGTTTGGTGTGCCTAGAGTAAGTCGTTCTAAAGATATCTTGGTAACGAGAAAGGTGTGATGGACAGACGGACGGACGGACGTACATACGACGACAATACCCTTCAGCCAAATTTTGGCCGAGGGGTAAAAATATCAAATTTACAGTACCGGGCGGTGAATGAAGTACCGGACGATATAAGAAAAAAAAATGATTCGAAGAATACTGGCAGATTTAAGCTCAAATTTACAGGAAAAGATCAATGAAGCGGTGCCAAAGAAATGACAACATGACAACAGTCAGTAGTACCGGGGAAGCCGACCAGGAAAATGGGCGGGATGATTCCAGACCAGTAGGTCAGAAAACGGCAAATATCAGTCCATATTTACATGGGACATACACAATTTTGTATGGGACACAAAAGGAGTATTGTAGGGTGTACCGGGCGGTATAAAAAGTACCGGACGGTGTCCCGGGCGCTACCGGACGCTTCCGGACGCTATCGGACGCTTTTTAGTCACACCCCTTCTGGGTAGCTCTAGGTTCCCATACTATTCCGCAAACATGACGTACAAATTCCATATTTACAGTGAGCTATTGTTGGTATAATTTAGTGTACTTGGTACAATATATTCTACCTACCTGTACCTAGCTATTTATATTGTTGATTGTTGGTAACGGGGGCAATGAACGTCGAACCAACAGTCAGATTCCATGAAACATCCAATTTCCGACAAAAAAATGAATCTACTCGCTCAACATGACCTCATATCCGGCGGCATTGTTTTCCGCCATATGGAACTTTTGTCGGCACCTCGTGACATCGAGAATTTACCCCTATGGGAAGCGAGGGGAGAGAGGACAGACACGGGGGGGTGGGGGTTGGCAATTGGCAAGTGCTACCGTCGTACAGGTTCATCTTCACTTTCGCATTGTGAGAGAACTGCTAAGGGCACGGTAATATGAACACACACGTGATACACATTATTAGGCAATAGTATGACTTGGCAGCTCTCGGCTGGCAGCGCTCGGCTGGCAGTTCTCGGCCACAGAAGAATTTGTTTTCGTTTTGAGAGAGGAAAAAAAAAAAAAAAAAAAACTGGCAGTGCCGGGCGCTGCCACCTTATATATTTTTTTCCTTGTGATAACAAAATAAAATGAAAGTGAAATGAAAACAAAATCAAAATGAAATGAAAGTGAAATGAAAACAAAATCAAAATGAAATGAAATGAAAAGGAAATGAAATTTAAAAAAAATGAAATAATGTTTTTTTTTTAATTTACCGGTAAGTAAAAAAAATATAACAAAATGAAATGAAAGTGAAATGAAAATGAAAACGAAATCCAAATGAAACGAAAAGGAAACGGAAATGAAATTAAAAAAAATGAAATGAAAATGAAATAATATGGAAAAAATATTTCAATTAAAAAAAAATAAATAAAAAAAAATAGAGAAAACGTTTAAAAAGTTACATTTATGGAATGGCAGCTGTCGGCCACCATAGACATGGCATTGCTGTATTTCGACAAAAACAGTGGATTTTTAGGGGTCGTTGTGGTGGTCAGCGCGGCTCCAATGGACAAAATGACATTTTCTATAGGACGTTCTGGCTCCCGATAACCCCAGCATATTAAACATGAGCCTGAACGATCCATTTTATTGGACTACAATCAAGCCGATCATGTAGGTCATGTGGACCTGTTATATCATTTAGAACAAGGCGATTCTCGTTTAACCATATACTCACAGACAGTACATTTCCTCAAATGAATGAGACTTGAATCTGCAACTTACCTGTATCTGTGTATTGTCTGGAATGGTGTTCACCGGTCCCGTGTATTCACTTCAACGACGTCCTCGTCTAGTTAAATATACTCGGTCTGGCACATAAATCGGAATTCTCATTCACGGGATTTCCGAGAACTATATTTAGGGAGGTTCTAGACGGGTGAGTCGATATCGCTTTCGTTCGATAACTTTGCCCTAAACAAATGCGCGACTCTCGAAAGGGCGATATTTCACGGTGCAGAAACGGACAACTACGTCTTGTTTTGGTACATGACATCGCCCATCGCGTCGCCTTCTGAAATGCTGAGAAAAGGCGACACGTGGCACACGACGCGGAGGGTGACGCCGCCCTTGGCCTGAATATCAAATCCATCAAACATGCACAGATTAAATATGAACACATATTTACTAGTTTTAAAATACTTATCATGGGGGAACTTTTTGCACATTGTTTTAATACTTTCTTAAAGAGCGATCATATGTCAATTTCGATAACATAAATCGTAGTGATTTATTTCAACACATTTTCACCTTTTTTTTTAAAAGTGTTCAGATTTCAACAATAGCGTCCAGTGTTTTTGACGTGTGGCGAAGTGTAAGGCTGTAGGCCTATGGTATACGTGTACATATGCATGTTTTATTTTCTTGTGTAAAGTCCACAACATGCCAATACGCACGACCCCTCCTCAAGAACCTCTAAAACACACAACCCGCTGACTCAGACAGCAATGGAAATCCCCTATCGAAAATGTTGCACTTTCATTTACCAGTTGTCTAAACGGCATATTCGGAGAATGGAAATTTCTCGGAAATTTTGCTGTTCAGAAATAACCCAGATTCGTTGACATGCATTTCGTATACATGGTATTCACATGCTATGAGCCATGCAAAACACACAATATGCCGTTATCGTAGCTTTTTGGAATTCCAGGACCTAACTATGACAGACAATGGTGTCCACTCGCGTTCTCGTCCTATCAATACAATGGGTTCGTATCGTCTTCCATACCTTACCCACCCACACACAATTCTGATGATATTTGGTACTTGTTAAATAAAAAAAAATCTTGCTGTGCTATGTAATTCCCCCAATTTTCGAAATATGCTATTTTTTCCACTGGGTTTTGTGTTTTATTTTATTTAGATTTTTTGTTATTATTATTTTTATTATTATTATTATTATTATTATTATTATATTTTTTGCTTTTTTTTTCTTTTTGTTTTTTTGTTGCTTTTCTCATGTGCAATATAAATTTAATTTATTGTGATGGAAACACTGTATTTAAAAATCACCTGCTTTTTTTATGGTCTGATTAAATAATAAAATGTCAGAATAACCCAGTTCACTATCTTTACACGTGACATCGCTGTCCAGTGACACAAAAATAAATATAATAGCATTCTTACGAAGGTAATTTGATATTGGATAGAAATTTCCAGATGAATCTCTCGGGACCCTTGTTACGCTCTGTCGGACCTTTGACGCGCAAGCCGATTGTGTATGTCTTGCTCCCCATTCGCAACTTCTCGGGGATCTCCGGTTTGAGATGTCCCTCGAAGGCCATTGACGCCATATTGGACTAGAGCGTGGCCACGTGTGTTTCGGTGTCAGGGAACTGTCAGTGACGTCACGGGAATTATATCTCGCCAATACGTGGCGTGTGTACCATTTAAACTGATGGTTTTCTATTGAAACGTGCTTCGAATGAAAAGAATAAACAGTTTTTAGAATATCTGACGTAAATCAGAGACTCGCAGGGAAATATTTGCTGGTCGGGGATTAAGGCTTCCGCGAGAGTGATTGGGCTTCGGAGCCGAGTCACATCTGGAGATTCATAGGAAATTCATGTTGTCGTCCCCCGAGCATAGAATCAGTCCCCTTCGTAGATTTCCGCTCGGGAGTTCCGAATGTCTTGCTCCCATGATATCACTTCACCTACTCCGACTTTACCGTGACCTACATGGGGAAAACCCATAAAAGACGCGGTTCGCATGTAAACATACCCAGTACTATTTTAGCGTCAATAACTCGAGCGAGTTTAAATGGAATGGAATTGAGGGGTGTCTGCCGGGAACGTATCCGGTACAGCTCTACACTGTAAATCCCGTGTGTAGGATTAAAACACTAAAAGCGTAGTTCAGTTTGAGCACACGTCAATACTATATCTGGATTCAGCCCTATATAAATCCCATGCGAATCTGAAACCACATTTGTTAGCCAAACAGGTTGCTAGCTTGTTGAAATCACGCCCACAGTAATTACACACGGTAGCCCGTGGACTAATATATCAAGATTATCGGGAAACAGTATCCAAATATGGCATCATTTCCAGACACGAAGTTTTCATAGCGTTACTTCTAGATGATATTCCCCTGATTTACCATCTTGGTTTACCTAGATTGGAGCACACGTACAGTTAGCTAAATAATATATAGCCCTCAAGAGTATGAGGGCTATAGGTCGGCCCCAGTCACCTCCAGCGAGGGTTTTAGATAATTTTATTACGAATCACCCACCTCTGAAACTGCCGTACATCTAATCTCTATCCCCTCCTGAGCACTATTTTAAAATCTTGCGCACTATTGTGAAATAGTGACGCATATATTGCCGTCTGAATTTTCCAGTCGAAAGCTTCAACTCTCTACGCGCCATGTTGGTGACGTCACGGTATGGCCGTTTGCAATTGAACATGGCGCGTTTAAAGTGGAAGTTGTCGACTGGAAAATTCAGACGACTTTCGTTCGTAGTGCTCAAAGATACAAATAATTAGTCTGCAACAGTTCAGAGGTGGTGGTGCCATGACAAATACCTAAGCTGGAGCCGACAGCCTCATACTCTTGAGGGCTATATATTATTTAGCTAACGTACAGTAAGGTTCTAAACGTGTTTAAGTTTTAAACATCTTAATATTTAGGTTGTAAACATATGTATACACAACATTATTGCGTCAAATTGACCCAATCTTTCTGACAGTGTAGCATAGCCCACAAGAAGACAGTTTTAGACAAACTCTATCCATACAGGTTCGATTGAACATATGAATTTACTAACGTTTATATTGTTTGGGTTTTTTTAGTCTATTTTGAATTGTTTGTCTAAATTATTATTATGTTAACAATCATTTGTTTCATGCCATGAATCAGGTATATAGTGTTATTTCTGATCTGTAACTGGATTTTTTGTCCGTTAATTCTAAGATGTACCCCTTTTCAACATGGCCTCGTCCAGGCGATGAAAGGCATAAATACCGATGTAATGACCTGTAACAAACACATTTTGTACGTCCATCGATATATGAGAAGTAGACATGGTACTTTGCTGATTCTGTATTTGACTTAAGACGACAGAGCAAGGTAAGCATAAATTAGGGGATGTTTTACTTGGGAACCCTCATCAGAATTATTTAGAGCGTATTCAGTGTACTCAATCTGCAAATAGATCACTTATTCAACATTCGAGGGTTCCCAGTTCAGCTAAACGCGGGGTCGTCGATAATCCAAGTGAGTTTGGGTTAGGGTAGACCTGAGATCCCTTGAGTATGATGGTCGAGAAGGGACATCGCTGTATTGTGTAACAGTGTTATGAATTTGGACTGACACACGTAGGCAGAATGTGAAGGACGAAGACAGGGTGCGAAGCGCGAAATCAGGATGCAAAGGACGAAGTCAGGTGCGACTTCGCGCTTCGCATCCTGCCTTCGTTCTTCGCATCCTGGCTTCGCGACTTCGCATATCCTGCCTTCGCGACTTCGCATCCTGCCTTCGCGACTTCGCATCCTGCCTTCATGTGTCGGTCCAGATTCAAAATACAATACAGCGATGTCTCTTCTCGGCCATCTTGAGGGAAATGCTTCTCCATGAATAAATTACCTCAGACGTAACGTAAACCTATAGATTTTATCAAACGCTGTGACATTGAACTTGATCTTCAGTACGGTAGCTCTTTAACCTTTCTTCAGGAGAAAATTCTGAAATCGGCCACACACTGCATTTTTTGAATATAACATCATGCACTCTGACTTCTTTTGCTCGCCCAGATTAGATAAGGTTAAACTTTTGCGAAATTCATTGTAAAATTGCAGGAATAAAATGACTTGATTAAGTGGCATTTATAAGCTGGTAATTATTAACAAATAAAATCCTTCCTATTGATAATTGAAGAATGAAATTTTCAACAACCCGTAAAATAAAGTTAATGAGTTGTAATTTGATTAGAATAAAAAAAAATGTTTTGCATGATCTTAAACCGCCACAATTGTAACACTTTCTGGCCAGGGAGGGGAGCATTATTGCCACCTCACCCACCCCCACCCTATCAAACTTTCCAACGCAACTTCGCAACGAAGAAGAACAATGGGGTTAAAATTGTCTGACATTTCCGCATTTATTTTTATTGGCGTATTTTATTGGCGTCATTTTGCTGCTATTTGCATAACCCTAGGTTCAAAGGATCATGGAGAAATTCAAATGACGATTCGTGTTTTTTATTCATTTCCCCCAACTTTCTTGCCCAAAAGGGAATGAAGGTAATTTGATTTGTCAAAACAAATTTTTCCCTATCATACTGAATAGTATTTGAGAGAAAAGTTTGAGAAATAAAACATGGAAAATCGGTCGGAAAATGGTTTCCGAAGAGATGACGTCACTGTGACGTCACTGTGACGGCCCTCTTGGATTGTTTTACATTTTCTGGTAGAGCTTGACTCAAATATATGGTATGGAAAGTTTCAACCCTCTATTGTACGGGTAACGAGAATAAATAGGAAGCGCGATCGCCTCCTTACCATATACCATGATGTCATATAGCCAATCAAGATAGGAGCTTGCCAACACCGTGCAGCGAGGATTTTCTTTGCTGTATGCCGGTGTGATTTTCAAATATAGCAAGTGGTGGTTGTATCAATGTTAATTTATTTCGAATAGCCAATCAAATTTGAATTTTAAAGAGGTCATACATTGCACTCCTCCTAATATGAATCATGGAATATTTATAAAGCTATGACATCGCCAAACCCTTATTCTGATCAGATTATGTGTGATGTTCACGTGTAGTGTTCGACTTGGATATGCGAAGATGTGGATATGGTACAGTTCCTACATTCTTGTTCCACCAGAGACATGCTACCACAACGGTCTCTGGCGAATAATGAAAGCTGGCGTAGTATGCGATAAATATTCATGAGCACATAATGGCCAATGACAGCGCCGTTTTTATCTCTTATCGGCAACTCCACACGCGGCCGCCAGGATAAATATGCTCGTTCTGTCCCACGAAGTTCAACACGTTCTATGGTTACCACTCTGGACTCTGAATCCAGCGATCCGAGTTCAAATCTCGGAAGAACTTAATATTTTTTTTTTTTTTCCACTAACATTTTTTTCGTTATTTTTCATCGATGCATCTATGTGTACATCTCATTGAAGATTGAAAATGTGGATTTCGTTCTGTTTTTACAGATTTTTCACATTTAACAAATTCTTCCACAAATTCGACAGCTTTCCTATATAAAATATATTTTATCAATCACTTGCTTAATCCATATGCC
Source organism: Hanleya hanleyi (assembly GCA_036873755.1). Lineage (NCBI taxonomy): Eukaryota > Metazoa > Mollusca > Polyplacophora > Lepidopleurida > Hanleyidae > Hanleya > Hanleya hanleyi. The sequence goes on from JAVTVY010040463.1 coordinate 17,622, forward strand.
TATTTCCAAAATTATATATCGTAAGCAAACATCCTTCTTTCTCAAGATGGAAGCTATAGCTAATTTTTTGTGATCTAGGTTAAAATGAAGTAAATGACATCACTTCCGCCAAAGGTGGATGTTCGTGGTAAGCATATCCCGCATTAAATGCTCAGTTGTGTTATTACTGGATAATATCATAACTGACTTTTATTGTGTTTCGCTAACTTAGTAAGTGTCGATTAATTTCTGAAAAAATTGTGACAGTCGCGAGCCTGTGTTCTTTTCAGGACACAATCAAACGACGATACCCACCTGACCAGCTCAGACGGTTAAAAAGTGCTCGTCTCAGAAGGCAGTTTACGTTCTCAAAATCATTAGGTCATGAGTGTGGTTTGGTACATTTCACGTGAAATGGGAGGAGTGATAATCAAAAACATCAGTGTGTAGTTCCAGGCTAAAGTGCAAGAAGGTCAGTTTTTCAGGGGCGAACCGAACCTGTTTAACCTGGAACGTAATGGGACAAAACTATACTTCATTGCTACCTCTAGTAAACTGAACTGTGAACCTGTCAGAGATATTCCGCATCAGCTGTTCCTCCATTTTTCGTGGAAAATGCGCAGGTGCGCGCAGTTCAAGTAGCCAAGTGTGTCGGCTGCCGAAGGACTAGATAATACAGCCGCTGTGATTGGTCACTTAAAAACATCCGGCAATACTTGAACTGGACTCTTTATATGCCACATACATGTAGCGTGTGCCGGAGTATGGCACCAGCCCACTATTAATTCCGTTACTTGTTGTGTATTAGCGTTATAAATCGCCAAAAATCCAGAAGATTCACAATGCATAAATCCACCTGGAATGTCAATATTTACCTTGTGGTCGGGACATTACCAGTGGCAGTCTTGACAGATGTTGACCATGGAAATTTCAAATTACCGCCACTGACAGCTGATTGGTGCTACAGAATGTCATTCAATTTGTAAACAGGGAGCCTTCTCACCCTTCACTGATCATGTCTCCATCCACCATGCTTTTCCCAAAGTGGCCCAAATCAACACCAGGAAGCACAGTTTCAAGCCTCATCTGCAAGTTGAAATATCAGATGTATCAGAAATGCTGAAAAATCGCAGCTCATAAAATCCATAAAGATCTGCTCTCAAATTTCTAAACAATGTAGGTCGTGGGCACTGACCCGGAAGTGATTAACTGTAGTCTGATGACGT
>JAVTVY010040464.1:0-18495 GCA_036873755.1 Hanleya hanleyi
TCCAGGGAGTTCAAGGGAGAGGCGGGTGGGAAATTTTCTGATAACAATTTCCTTCCAGAAAGCCATCTGCTCTGATGGTCAGCATATCCGAAAAGGAATACCCGGATGTTCGAGGATTGTAACAAGGGACATAACCCGACGATGCAACACTTCCCCTCGGTTCAGGCAATAGAATAAATTGGTTTACCATGTAATTGTATTTATGATAAACTTTATTATTCAAATATGCCCGAACACTATGAACAAATAACACACAACTATTTAATATTTGGATGGATATCGGCCACGGCTTTATTCCATATTACAACAACTCTAGTGACGAGATCCCTACGGACATGCTGAAACGCCAACCTTTCGGTGTCCGGACGAATCAACTATCTTATAAACCACAACCGCTCCCTGTGAAAGTTACCAGGCAAGACCCACGTGATCCCCATGGAATTCATAGGCAATTATATTAAAGCCATATATGCTCCCTGTGTAATACCGCACAAGGCAAGCCCCACATTTGATCCCTATGGAAACATAGGCAATTTTATTAAAACCATATATGCTCCCTGTGAAATACGGCACCAGGCAAGCCCCACATCGGATCCCTATGGAAACATAGGCGAATTTATTAAAACCATATGCTCCCTGTGTAATACCACACCAGGCAAGCCCCATATCAGATCCCTATGGAAACATAGGCGACCCATAATCCTGATAATGCTCCCTGTGACATACCACACCAGGCAAGCCCACATCCCTATGTATCACCCATATAGGCAATGTTTCCCGCTATCTGCCCCCTGTGGAGCAGCTTCACTTAGTTTGCCCGCAAGGATCCCGCCACTGAGTGTGTCAATACACACTGCACCCACCAAAATCCCAAGGGCAATTCTGCAAACAACTCTGACTCTGATCATCGAGAATAGATGATGCTCATTATGGTCTTGTGAGTGGAGTTGTAAATGCTGAAAATTCTACCCATTCAAGATTATACTAGTTATCCAGGCTTAGCGCATTTTGAATATAATATCCTCAACCATCATATAATAATGATTTGTCAAACCGGCACCCCAAGGTTGAAATTAACATAAATTCATACCATATTCCTAACTTTGCATCTGGGCATCCATAACTTTACACGATTTCCCCTGATAATACACACATTATACGCCTTGTGACTTTGGGATGTCAGACCGCTCATTCCGGCTTGACCACACTGTGGACAAATCTTCACAGGCACACAATCATTGTAAATCCGATGAATTTCTCGATGCTCTAAAAACAAGTACGGTGCAATATGGTAATCATGCATCTGTTTCATGCATTTTAACTTCTGTCACCATTTACCTCCCCAAAACCACTGGTTTTACACCCATATTTGAATCACACACCCAGTGACACTGATAGTCACCCTGCATAGCTGCCAATTATATTAGGCTCAAAGTATTCTTTCCAATTATCCATTCTCATATGCCTGTATTCTTATACAATATGGGTGCCACCATGTTAGCTTTACAAGCTCTGACCTTTAAGGACAAACCTACCCAACAGAGTACCACAATTTTCCCACATGTGCACGATCCGATTTTGTTTGACACTCCATGAATTACCTCCCTTGAACCGAAACGACCAAAAGCTATTAATTGGCTTCTCTCACATACAGCAAACAGTATTTAAATGGACGAGTGAGTGTTTTCTATCTCCCTATCACTCACATCAGTTTCATGTCATGGGAGATCTGTTGTTTTCCCATCCACCCTAGCTATGGATCATCATAATGATAGACTGATGATTATGATTATGCGCTTAGCAATTGGATGGAACAGGCGACATCCGCCTCCAAAACAATAATCAGGCTACACCAGACTATTTTTTTAATAGCCAAACATTTTAATATGGGTGTCCAAAATTCAGGCCCTTTGTATTGAGCCGGGGCGTGATAACTCTCATTTCCCTGAAATTGATATCAAGAGAGCGAGTAAAGACTCCCAGACAAATGAAATTTTTATGAAACAATATTGTGATCACTCCGCATGTCACCGAAATCATTTCTCGGCTATTTCTTTGAAGAGCTATTCACAGCTCTCAGCCGCTGTTGCTATTTTTAAACACCAAGGTCTGAAAATTGCTCTCTTTCTCCAGTTTAGTCCCTATGTAGTCCATTTTCTATATCTGCCATGTTACATCCGTCATGTCTGTATGATTTAGGCTGTCCAAAATCTAGGTTATCCAAAAGAATGCTGCACCCTGGGGGTTACCTGGATTCTCATATCAAAATAACACTGGCCAAATGGCAGCTACAACCACCCTAGCCACCCATGAACCAGGACAAATAAGCCCAGGCAAATCTCTCAAGATTTCACTGAGTTAGTGCAGATAAAATATTCGAAATAGTTCATAGCAGTTTGCCTTATTCTTGTTTCATCAGCGACTGCTTGTTATCCCTTATTAACTGGCCTTCGAGTGGCACACTGTGGAAAGTGATAATAAAATCACAACATATTATGATGCAAATAAACCAGCCCAAAAACTGATGAAAACTTCGTTTCATCTAACTCCCTAAACAAATTCATTTCAGACTGCATGCCTATATCATGTATATCCGCGAGCACATGATGATGCAGCCACGCCTTGGAGAGTGGTCACGCTCTGCCATCTACCACTATGTCCTTCCTTCATTCCGGGAGAGTGACAGTTCCCTCTCCTTAAATATCCCAAAAATATGCTTTTCCTTTTAAGAATAACAGTTATCCTTCCTAAATCTTATCTTGCAAATCTCTCCAAAATATTCACACAAGAGCTCTCATCCGCTCTCTTTCCATTTTCATATTTCAAATTCAATGCCTGTGATATTGCAACTCACCTGCACAATTGCGCCATCAACAGACAAACTGTAGGCCAACCGTAACCCAAGCAGCTGAATTCCTGACCCCTCTCATTCCGCGACGGAAAGCTGGACCTCCCAACACTCGATCTGTGAAAGGCATTCACAGCGGCAGCTTTCGCCGACTTCAACTTCAAGATCGATCCTGCTGCATGGTGACGGGTGTAGCATGTTGTTGCTGTTGTTGTTGTCGTCGCTTGTCCGCGGCGCTGGATCGCATATCAATCTGCACCAGAGCAGGATTTCCCATATCCGAGACCACTACACGGCACACATCTGCCAAAATACTAAGAATAAAATTAAGAGAGGAATGGTACGAGTGGTGGTGGACAGAGAAGAGTTGGGTATTGCGGGGGTATGTCGGGTGAAATTCACAACCAATCTAACTGGCAAATTTAAAGAATTTTCTCAACCATCTGACCGTAATATGCCAGTATATCTCAGCTATACAATGTTGAAAATCATATCTATAGACAAATCACTTCCAAATAAACAGATTATCGCAAAATTTTAAACTTTAATAATTGTAGAATATTCAAGGTGGTGGGACTGCGATGAGTTGAATTTCCACTTTTAATCGCTTAGGCATGACAGTGAATCTGAGAATATGACATATTTTTTTCCTTTTAGTGGACCCATTACCTTCTAAAGCCGACAATAGAGCTTTTGCTTCTGCAGAGAATATCGAACTTTTACCTGGTATCGATAGGTTTTAGTTTTGGAACTAAAGATTGTAGCACATGCTACTCTCTCACAATCTTTAGAATCATGCATCTGTATAGATAGCCTGATGCGATCTGTATTTCTCTGATGACACATTGTTGAGTTTTCCAGGATATAAAATCTATATCAATTTTTTATTCATTGTGCTAGATCAGGTCAATTCTGGTGTTAATATCAGACATTTTGAGGAAAATTTGCATAACCATGAACTAATTTGCATTCAATAAAATATCCCGAATTTTTTTTCTCCTTAGTTGCCTTAAATTTTATTTCTTTTTTTGAAAAAACGTGCAATCGTATGTTAGGCTGATTTGTGTATTTTAGCTAATTTGCACAAAAAATGTTTATTTTTATCCAATTTTCTCTATTTGCCATTGTAATATGCATGGTGTGGTTTGATCATCTTCACAACATCAAGGTTTTTTAGAGCCAAACGCCATCTTGCATAGCAGATCTTGTTCCATCGACTTCCAGTGTTTTCCAGTTGCCCATCTTCACAATCTCGTATATTTCATATCCCGCGCTTGTTTTGAATTTGCATGTTCGCATCCCAAGCCTGTGGGTTTTGCTTTGACTTCGATGTCGATTTCAGCCAGACATCCATTTGGCCCCAGATTATGAAGTTGATCCTGTTGTTGATTTAGTAATTTATTCTGAATCCCATATAGCGATTTCAGACCATCTATCTGTGCTTATGTGATAAATTTGTTTCAATCTTTATGGGATTCTGTAGATAATAACAACATTACAACTTTGTATAAATAGAATTCAGAAATGGTGTCTAGAAAATGACTTCAAATTCTTCAGAGCTAAGACAAATTGCATACACTTTTGCAGAAAATATTTCCAGCACAAAGATTCAGTGCTTACATTAGATGGAACTGAAATCAAAGTAGTCAAAGCGGTCAAATTCTTAGGAATATTGTTTAATCACCGACTAACGTTCAGATCGCATATAAATTGCTTGAAAGCCAAGTGCACAAAAGCTCTTGATTTGTTGAAGGTATAGTTGCCAGCTACATGTTAAGTGGGGAGGAGATCAGCAAACGTTTTTCCGTTTATATCGATCACTTATTCGTTCTAAACTTGATTATGGTTCTATTGTTTACAACGGTGCAAGCAAGTCAAACTTGGCAAAGCTAGAGCCTATTCTCCATCAAGAACTAAGACTTTGCCTCGGAGCGTTCAGAACATCCCGGAAAGAAAGCTTATATGTCGAAGCAGATGAAATTCCTTTAGAACTTCGAAGAATTAAACTATCATTGCAATATATCACAAAATTGCGTTCAAATCACTCAGATCCTGCATATAACTGTGTTTTCAAACCTCAGTAGGTTGATTTCTATTTAAAGCAACCCTCCATTATTCCAACTCTTGGAATTCGTATGAAACCACACATTGTAGCAGCTGGTTTTAAGCTTAATCAAATTTTACCCAACAAGTTCTTTCCAACTCCACCATGGCAGTTAATCAAACCAGAAGTAGATATTACATTGACCAAAGTGCCATTCTCGGGAGGTTTCGCTCTGAATTGCGATCTCCGGAGGTAAACAAGGCATACTTCCGTCCAAATTGTCGGTGTATGGCAGTTGTTTTGGCATACAGCAAACTTTAACCCACAGATGCAGCAAAGAGGTAAAGGTAAGCGAAATTTTACATAGCCCACCGAGTAACCACGTTATTTATCTGTCATTTAACGTATACAGCAATCCCTGCACAAAGCTGTCAAAGTCCGTATCGAAGCAAAACAAACTGATGACCTGGGCTGTAATTTCTCACTTTTCTCACTTTTCCAAGGCTCACGGTACACACGAAGATGCTATTACTCCAATTCATATATCAAACGAAAGCTCATGACATCGAGAATATACTTCAGCGTTTTACTTTACCTGAAAATACGTATTTTGTCCATACGCACTGAAATATGTTGAGTAGACATTCTCGGGAGTTAAATAATCCATACTTCGGAGGACGGTGCATAAATATACCGGTATTTAATTTGTTGGTAGCAGTTTTTTAAGTAGTTTTTTTAATTACTAATGACACAATTGTCGCAATTACGACAATTGTGTCATCAGCATTTCTCATGTCGCCAGCAAATGTCACAACTGCATTGCGACAATAGCAGGCGACACTATAAAAAAGGTGGTAACGAGCATGTTTCCGCTTATTTTCACAACTGAGAATCCGTAATTATTTGAGACAAACATATATCGCACAAGATGTATGACTAAATCTTTGATATACTTGCAGTAGCAACTACTAATGACATAAATGTCGTAATTGCGTCATCAGTGGTCCACTCTGCATGCAGAGTCGCCAGCTAATGTCGCAATTGCGGCAATAGCGGTTGAATGCATGCAGAGAATTACGACAATGTTGTCATTAGAAGTAGTCGCCAGCAAATATCACAACTGCATTGTGACGATAGTAGGAGACTCTGTCACTAAAAAAGTGGTAACGAGCATGTTTCCGCTTATTTTCACAACTGGGAATGAGTAATTATTTGAGCCAAACAAATATATCACACATGATGTATGACTAAATCTTTGATATACTTGCAATAGTAACTACTAATGATACAAATGTCGTAATCGCGTCATTAGCTGGCGACCTGACAACGACACAATTATGTCCTTAGTAGTGACTATACAAAGTCTTCCTCTCATGAACGTATCTCGGTACCATTTGATTCTGTCGCTGGAAGGCCTGTAAAAATTGCCGTTCCAATGCACCAGCGAACTGAAACATACAAACTATCCGATTCTGTGGTTTGTATTTTAACAGGCTATATCACATTTTCAGAAATGCTAAGATAATTCTTGGTAGGTTGGTTCACAGAAAAGAAAATCACCGGTATTAGCAATTATGTAGGAACCAATCATTAATTAAACTAGTATTGACTGTGAATAGACTTATATCAGACATTTCATCTATTAAAGTGAACGTAAAGGCTGAGGCAACATGCACTCTGTGGGAAAGAGCTACATTGAAATACTGAAATAGCAGCAACAAATATTTTTGGGGATTTTTTTGCACCGAGTACGAACGAAATTATCTCCGTTGTATTATTGTTCCCCGGCTGCCGCCATGCTGGCTATCTCACTCAGAGCAGTGACGTCGTATCACTTCGGAGCTCTTTACTTCGTGGAGTTAGAAAGCGCAGAAAGCATGTAAACATAGCGACGCACGAGGAGGCTAGCCTGACTTCAAGTTCTGACGAAGAGACAAATGAAGGTTTACAGGGTTACCAGTTTGAACCAAAACGCTCCGATGTCGACGAAAGTAGTGAGTAGTTCATCGAACGTTTCAGGTCAGTAAACACTTGCTGGAGACACGCAACACAATCAAAACACGCTTGAAACAGCCGAGCTCTCCACCACCGCAATTACAATTCGTGCTACAGCGATGCCAAAACAAAGTGATACTACGTCACAGGAAAATATCACGTGCTCCGTACAAGCGTTTTAATTGGCGCAAGGCTAATGAATAAACTGTTATGGCCGACTCCAGTCGCTCGTTGCATCAGTCAATAATTCCCGTGTTTGGAATTTTTTGTTTGGAAGGGAAAAAATCACAAAAAATATTTGTTGCTGCCAAATGATACTTTTAATATAGTTCTTCCACACAGTGCGTGTGTTGTCGCAGCCTTTACGTTCACTTTAAACATGAGCAACGCTTGATGCAGAACTGCAACTCTCACCTAGACAGGTAGAGGAAAAAGCCAACAGTTCGGTAAAATAGACAGTCTATAATATATTCGCAGAATAATAGTTCATAGTACACAGGTGTATCCAGACAAGTCACTATAGGCATGACTTCACCCCTGTGGTATTTTGATCTAATTTTTTCATTCAACAGTTTCATGAAATATGTTTTTCTCCAAGAAGCATTACATCGTCAGATTTTGACACTTTCCCGAAGTTAATATTCCAGTTATCTAGACCATCAGTTGAACCATAATATGGAAAGATTCTCCAGTTCATTTAAATATTAAAATTTACAAAATATTGTTAATTCTTAAAAACCTCGTGTTCGGCGGAATTTCGATTTTGTGGGATAACTTGTCATTACGAACTTTTACACAACATAAAATTCCAAGGCGACTTATTGGGCAACTACTGGACTATTATCTAGAAACATCTACACTCAAAATTATTTTTTCGTCAAAAATACACAATATTCAATTTTTTAATTATTTCCAGATTTTGACGAAAGTTTTGATTAAAACCGTGATACCTTCCAGGGAGGTAACACGTAGTTAGTTGTACGTTATACCAGTATATCCCAGTAAGTATTAGCAAAAATCGCGCACATTCAGAAAATGTCTGTTTACCTTATATACTGTCGCTGTTGTTGTAAAATAGGTAAAATCGAGCACATTCAGAAAATGTCTGTTTACCTTAGTAAAACTGTCCCTGTTGTTGTAAAACAGGTAAAACGGTGATGTGTGAGAAGTTAACCTCGAAATATTCAGACCCAACATGAATGCAGAAAATGTTTCAATGTGAAAGGTAATCTGAGAATAATTAAGTCAGATCTTCCCCGGGTTCGCTCCATAATATGAGAGTTACAATTCTGCAACTAGGAAAATGGAGATGTCCTTGTACCTATATATTTCGCTATGTTTTTTCATATTTCAAGCGCGGGTTTCTGATATTCTAACAAATTTTGTCACGACGAGATCGACGAAGCCAATAAGCAGGCTAGCTATATATCTGTGCCGTTTCAAAAGTTGTATTTCGATTTTCCGCTAAATGGTGAAACAGAACCACCGAAGGAGGCATTTTCATGAAGAATTTTTACCGTGTAGAAAAGGCGACACCTCAAACGTTCTTTATGTACTATAAAATGTTTTCTGGTTTGAACTGTCGCAGTATGTATACAACAAAGACTACTGTTCAATTGTTGGCTCAGAACCCATGGACAATGTTCTGTGAAAATCAAAATTCCGTTTTCAACCTAACAGGCAGGTAGGTCTGTTTGAAGCTTACTCGTCACAGGTCCTTTTACACAACCACAGGCCCGCAAAACAAGATTTTTGGGGGTGTGGGCGGTGGTATTAGGGTGAAGTGTCGAAGTATGGGGTCTCTATATATAACCCCATGCTTTATATAAATCAACATAAAGGTGAGAAACGGACTTTGGGTGAATCGAGAAATAAACGGTTTACCGCCAAACAAAATACATCAGCATATTCTACAAGTATCACTTTATATATTCCCGTCGTCAAATTAGTAAATTTGTGCAATTTTTTACCTTTGCCGGGCGATTCAAAATCCAACGTAAGTGTCCATCCATCTAGGAACAGTTAGATTATGGCGGGCTTCGTTCTCAATTCTGATTGGTCAGTCGCGACAGCTGATCAGTGCGTGACCTCTCTTGCCGGAGGCGTGTCTCGACTGACCAATCAGAATTGAGAACGAAACCCGCCATAATCTAACTGTTCCTAGATGGATGGACACTACGTTGGATTTTGAATCGCCCGGCAAAGGTAAAAAAATTGCACAAATTTACTAATTGACGACGGGAATATATAAAGTGATACTTGTAGAATATACTGATGTATTTTGTTTGGCGGTAAACCGTTTATTTCTCGATTCACCCAAAGTCCGTTTCTCACCTTTATGTTGATTTATATAAAGCATGGGGTTATATATAGAGACCCCATATTTCGACACTTCACCCTAATACCACCGCCCACACCCCCCAAAACTCTTGTTTTGCGGGCCTGTGACACAACAAAGAGACCGTCATGTCGGTCTACATGAAATAATACAATAGACCATAGAGAGCATTAGTTTTTATTCGTATTAAATACAATTCTCACAATGAAAACACAGCAAATGAAAATATTTCTGTTATTGCATATAACCCTCCGAAGCATGGCTTATCTAACTCCCAAGAATGTCTACTCAACGTATTTTTACTGTGTATGGACAAAATACGTATTTTCAGCCAAAGTAAAACGCTGAAGTACATTCTCGATGACATAAGCTTTCATTTGATATATGATTTGGAGTGATAGGATATTCGTGTGTACCGTGAGCCTTGAAAATCGAGTGCAAAACGCACACCAAACCGATCGAGGTGAGAAATTACAGCCCAGCTCACCAGTTTGTTTTGCTTCGATACAGACTTTGACAGCTTTGTGACGACTGCTGTATAGGTTAAATGACAGATAAATAACGTCGTTACTCGGTGGGCTATGTAAAATTTCGTTTACCTTTACATCTTTGCTGCACATCTGTGGGTTAAATTTTGCTGAATGCCAAAAAACTGCCATAATCCGACAATTTGGACGGAAGTATGCCTTGTTTTACCTCCGGAGACCGCAATTTAGAGCGAAACCTCCCGAGGATGGCATTTTGATTGTCCAGCGTGTTGACGAAATATAAAAAGGCAGACACGAGCCAGCTCGTGTATACACAATAATTTGGTCTATTAAGAGAGAAATACAGATCGCATCAGGCTATTTATACGGATGGTTCTAAAGATGGTGAGAGAGTAGCATGTGCTACTATCTTTAATTCCAAAACTGAAATCTGTCGACTACCAGGTAAATGTTAGGTATTCACTGCAGAAGCAAGATCTATATTGTTGGCTTTAGAAGGTATTGATTCCACTAAACGGGAAAATAGGTCATATTCTCAGATTCACTGTCATGCCTTCAAGCGATTAAAAGTGGAACTTCGACTCATCCCACTATCTTGAGTATTCTACAACTACATGACTAGACATGATCAACATATTGATATTGTGTTCTGTTGGTTGCCTAATCACGTTTGCATCAAAGGTAATACTGAAGCAGATAGGATGGCTAAGGCAGCCCTAGATGATGAGATTGATCCAGTTGTAATCCCATATAGCGATTTCAGGTCCTCTATCTGTACTTATGTGAGATGGCTGTTTCAGTCTTTATGGGATGCTATGAATAATAACAAACTTTATCAGTTCAAACAAAACTGTAGGCTATACTCATCTGAACAGCCAGAAACGTTTCGATCAAACTATGACCAGGCGATGTAGGATCGGCCATACACGATTAACTCACGAACATTTACTTTAAAAAAGAGCCAGTCCCAAGGTGTGTTCCATGCCATGAATATCTCACGGTGAAACATATTCTTATCGAATGCATAGATTTTAAGATTGTATAAGAGATGCTTTTTTATCGAGCGATTACTTTGGAAGATCTTTTTAGTCGGGTGAGGGAGGATTGCATCTTGGGTTATTTGAGAGAAATCGAGCTGTTACATACGTTTTAATGTGTGTATGTTTTAATGCGTTGGATTACTAAGTTAGTGACTTGAGTACTTAGATTTTTGTCTGATATATTGCTGAACGCGACATTAAATCTTATATTCTCTCTCTCTCCCTAAAGGTGGCGAGAAAGTTGCATGTGCTATTATCTTTAGTTCCAAAACTAAAACCTATCGACTACCAGGTAAAAGTTCGATATTCACTGCAGAAGCAAAAGCTCTATTGTCGGCTTTAGAATGTATTGGGTCCAATGAAAGGAAGAAACATGTCATATTCTCAGATTCACTGTCATGCCTTCTAGCGATTGAAAGTGGAAATTCAACTCATCCCACCGTCTTGAATATTCTACAATTATATGATTTTAAATTTTGATCAACAGATTGATATTGTGTTTTGTTGGGTACCTATTCACGTTGACATGACAGGTAATACTGAAGCTGATAAAATGGCTAATGCAGCCCTAGATGATGAGGATTATCCTGTTGGAATCCCATATTGTGATTTCAGACCATCTATCTGTGCTTATGTGAGAAAGTTGTTTCAATCTTTGCAGGATGCTATGGATAATAACAAAAACTGTAGGCTATACTTATCTGAACAGCCAGAAACGTTTCGATCAAGCCATGATTAGACGATGTAGAATCGGCCATACAGCATTTGCTGAAAACAGAACCAGTCCCAAGGTGTAGTCCATGCCACGAAGCTCTCACAGTGAAACATATTCTTATAGACTGTATCGATTTTAAGATTGTAAGAGATAACTTTTATCGAGCAGCTACTTTGGAAGATCTTTTTAGTCGAATAAAAGAAGATTGTATTTTAGATTATTTGAGAGAGATCGGTTTGTTGTAAATTTTAATGTATTTTCATGCTTTAATGCATTATTTTACTGAGTTATTAACTTTAGAATTTTGTTTGATTGCCGCTATATAGCTGAAATATTGCTGAACGCGTCATTAAACCCCAATTCTCTCTCTCGCTCGCTCTCTCTCTCAAACTTCATGAGTTTAAAAAAACTGTAGGATATATCCATCTGAGGAACCAGAAACGTTTCCATCAAACCACGGTCAATTCACTTCAATTCAATTCAATTTATTTGTACCAAGAAACAAATACATGTAAGGACATGTAGCCCACAAGGAGCGGGGTACAATTTACAATGTACAATATGAAATATAGTAATAATTATATAACAATGATACAGATAGTGTAACGCACTACCGCAGTGTATCTCACTGGCCCAAGGCTTCTCTCCGAAGGCTATTATGAGTGTATAGGGTAGAACATCCCCTACAGAGTTCGGTACTCTGTAAATCATCAATCGGGTTCGAATGAGACAGTAATATACTAGACATGCAAAACACAAACAAACTCAAAGATGACGGAGATTGTGATTCAGGTGAAATAGAACAGGAACAATTTTATTCATCAATGTACAAATGATGTATATGGGTATAAGTATATGGGTATAAGTATATGGTAATATGTACTGTAGGTTCAGTTTCCATATACACCGTGATTAGATGATCAGGTCAGAATCAGTTCAGTTCGTGGAAAATCCGGCACCAGTTCAGTTTGTGGCAAATCCGGCACAACAGAGCTTGCATGGCACTTGTTACCAGGTGTCAATGATATATGATATTGTAGTTTGTACTCCGAAAATGGTGCAAATCACAGCACTAGACTTACTCTGAAATTGGTGCAGGTTGCATAATTTAGGCTTGCTCCGAAAACGGTGCAGAATGCAGGCTTGCCCCGGAAACGGTGCACCTCGGGGAGATGGCTTGCCCCGAAAATGGCGCAAGGTTGTGCACCATCTGGCACACTCCGAAATAGGAGATTTCCTAAAATTCCTTATGTGGTGAAACGTCTACATAAATTGCCAAAATAATTGGAGAATATATCTAAATTCAACTCCAAGCTTTAGTTTCATATATAATTTATTCTCAAGCACTAACCTCAATTCTTTCCCAGGATCGTCGCATAAATTCACGACATCGGGAGCAATGTGCGTGATGACGCAATACAGAAATCCCCAACCTGTTTACATGCTAATAAGATCACATGACCGTTTCATTATAAGTGAATGAAAACTGCACCATGTTCCTTATTATTAGCTGTAACTCACCAGTGGTGGGTAAGTCATCATGCTCTGTGCCATATTCGGCGAAACAGTCTTGAGAATAAATATGAGTAATCTTGGTTAGAATTTTGTTTGATCGTCGCTATATAGCTGAAATATTGCTGAACGCATTCTCTCTCTCTTGGTTTATGGCCAAAACCTCTCCAAAAACACATCCAAACTTTCGAAGAATATGTTGGAGATCTCTTGTCCACTGAAAATGCGCGTATTTATAGTTTTCTGACCTGACCTCTGACCTCGTATAGTTAACCATTCAAATAACACGGTAAGTGGCGCAAACACGCCCCTAAGGTAGATTGACAGGGAAACCCCTAGCTAAATAATATATAGCCCTCAAGAGTATGAGGGCTATAGGTCGGCCCCAGTCACCTCCAGCGAGGGTTTTAGATAATTTTATTACGAATCACCCACCTCTGAAACTGCCGTATATCTAATCTCTATCCCCTCCTGCGCACTATTTTAAAATCTTGTGCACTCTTGTGAAATAGTAACGAATATATCGCCGTCTGAAATTTCCAGTCGACTTCCACTTTAAACGCGCCATGTTACCATATACAGTGACGTCACCAACATGGCGGACAGAGAGTTGAAGTTTTCGACTGGAAAATTCAGACGGCGATATATGCGTCACTATTTCACAATAGTGCGCAAGATTTTAAAATAGTGCGCAGGAGGGGATAGAGATAAGATGTAGGGCAGGTTCAGAGGTGGGTGATTCGTAATAAAATTATCTAAAACCCTCGCTGGAGGTGACTGGGGCCGACCTATAGCCCTCATACTCTTGAGGGCTATATATTATTTAGCTAGGCAGAAGGCGGAATGTTTCAACCGTCATTGAGACGATCCATAGCTCTAAACAGTCCACTTTTATCTTATAAACAACCGACAGTATCTTCAGCGATGTCTTAGTGGTACAGGACGTAAGAGTACTGTGCCAGAGAAGGGACAAAATATACTTGTCATCTTCCGAGATCGTCTGTTTAGGTGAGCAAATTACAACAACACCATCCTCAAGTTTTTGACAGGTGCACGAAATATATGACTCAAAACGTCTA
This sequence comes from Hanleya hanleyi, assembly GCA_036873755.1. NCBI lineage: Eukaryota > Metazoa > Mollusca > Polyplacophora > Lepidopleurida > Hanleyidae > Hanleya > Hanleya hanleyi. The sequence continues at coordinate 14,060 of JAVTVY010040464.1, forward strand.
GACGGACGGACTAGACGCTTGTAATCCAATATCGCGTAAAGGCACAACAGGTTTGCATGAACAAATGCCTAAAGATTAAATAAGGCCTGGGCCGCTACATTGCCCCGATCTCTATAAAATTTGGCCCCCAAAGCTGGCAGTCATGCAACAAGTTGATCATATACGAGTAGAAATTTCAATAGTCTAGTACATTGCAATGATGCAATTCAAGAATACAACTCAGAGAGTTCATTAGAACAGGATAAAGACTCTATTTATTAAATATATATGTCCCAACCGGATTCGCATATATGTCAGCGATGTATTTTAAAATATAGGAACCATAAACTTGAATTAATATTTGAACATTACATATGGTACTCGTGCAACTTGTAAAAACTTCCAAGCAGGAGTTACCTCCCATGGACCACAACCTCTAGAATGAAAAAATACTATAACATTCAATATGTAACTGGAACATCATACTTATTTATATAATATTTGTGTATGCTTAAATACTTGTACTTTGTCCTTTGTGGGCATATTAGTAGTACAAGATAAATAATTTAACTTCAATACAGACAATGTCTTATTTGCCATATATTACAAGAATTCACATCAGGCACAGTATGTACATTAACATGAATGAATTAAATTTGGAATATTACATGTATGCTGAGTGAGTAACGCATACATTATTTGACACATTTATCACATGTAGAATGGCAATATTCAATGTAAGATATACATGTAGGCTAGGATCTGGCTCCAGCAGTCCTAGTATACATCCAGCACAGTTATCCATATGTACAAACTTTTTTTTTATATAATATATACAAGAAAGTACTGATATATATATATGTAATTCAGACCTAAACTGAATACATTATTTGAAAGTTGAAATCATCCCCACCCCCATGACCTACTGTAAAAAAATTATCTAAAGAAAAAATCAGGTCATCTCTCCTCCCCCAAATTCTAAGATTCATTCAGAAAAAGCTAATTTTGGATTGACGAATTCAATCAATCCATCGAGCTTGTAGAACTGTGTCTCTCGCCGCAGCTCCATCAGGTACCTCCGCTCTGATGGAAGGGTTGAAGCGTCGGTTATCCCCCATTCCTCGAATAATTTAGACAGTGCCGAAAACGGAGCGGCTCCCTGTCGAAAAAATAAACAACTCCCCCCTCCACCTCCGAGTTTCGTCTAACGGTGCATATTTATACTTGTTCCCCGCGGTCATTCCGAAAACTGACGTCGGTTCGAACCGAATCCCCCCACATTTAGATAACCCTTCCCCGTTGTTGTTCCTGCAAACTATTCAAACTGGTCTGAACATAGTCCGGTTCCTCTTCCATCGATCGGTTACATGTAGGTGGGTTGATGTTTTGGCATTCAGTATCCCCTGCAGGTCCTGCCTGAGCTGAACCCTCAGAAGCGGTGTCTGAAATATTTCCAATAATACTCTTGCAGTCCAGCTGCAAGATATCGGTAGAATCTGATGTTTCTGGTGTACTGTGTATAATAACACGAATTGGAGGATGATCCTGCGTATCCAAAACAGATTCTGTATTTGATATATTAACTTCATGTTTAGCAGGAGTAATCTCCACCTGTTCAACATGGGCGTGACATGGATTAGATTCTGTCAGATCTACAAGTTCCTGCCCAGCAGGCTGTAGTCTTGGGATTTTATAATTTGAAGGATCAGCCTTAGATTCAGTAGCAATACATGTAAAGAAACCAGCCTCAGGTTTGAAAGTTGATGAAGGCCCAGCTTTATGTGATTTGGATGTTGATGAAGGTCCAGACATATGTGGGTTGGAAGTTGATGAAGGTCCAGCGTTATGTGGTTTGGATGTTGGTGAAGGTCCAGCCTTATGTGATTTGGAGAGGGTAGCCAGCTCAGCTGGTCTACACTGCGCTTGTCGTTTGTAACCAGGTCTCGGAGCTCCGCCCTTTGATACCTGGTTACTTGCCTGCTGGAATGGGTGTCTCGGCTTCATCACGAGCTCTACTTTCGTATGGAATATTTGTGATTTGAACTCTGCACAATGATTTGTCAACTTCTGGACCCACCTCTCCCGTCAAACAATTCACTACAACCAGCTCCGAACATTCACATCCATTGTGTTTCGGTATCCAGCGATGGAAAGTCTTTCTACAGAGGAGACACTTCCATCCGAAGCCACTGTGATGCTCCAGCACATGCCTTTCAGCAGCTGCCCTCCTTAAACTTTCGAAATTATCACATGCACAACAGACCCAGTACTTGATCTGGAAGAAATAGCATGTTTTCATTTTATTATCTGCATATTGTTACAGATATAAGAATTCACCAAGCCGGCGAGGCTGTCTGCAAGTCTGACGGGGTCGGTCATTTTCCCGAAGAGGAGGGAATGTGGGAACTTTGGTTTGTGTTTACCAGTCTTGCTGAAATTTTTCAGATAGCCCTACAGGCACATCATATTTAGATCTATATCTCTATGAAAACGAAGCGGGCATTCTCTCTCGTCGACTTTATGACAAAAGAGATGATTACAATTTCGACATCGTAAACTATCCCTTTCTGGATAGTAATATTCCAGTGGGACCTGCATATGGCCTATACATATCTCGCTTAGTAGCATTTGCTAGATCCTGTGTTAAATGTGATGATTTTAATCAACGTCACAAAACATTGTTGCAGAAACTTATAAAACAGGGCTATTCCACCCAGCGCCTCCACTCAAAGTTTCTCAAATTTGGCGATACATATCGCATGCTGATAGCAAAATACGAACGTAGCGTGCAAGATCTATGGCGTTACGTTTCGTAACTTGTGTCTAATTCCGCTTAACCCGGGGCTAGGGGCCGTATGAACCCATGTACTTCAAGATCCTCATGGTACTCATATGAACTGTCACAATCAAAGCGTGACAGATACATCATTCTTTAGATGACGACTTTACAACGAATATTATGGATTAAGAATACTGATCAGCGATACGGATTTGATATTTCTGGAACATCATGATGGCTTGCCGGCATCATTGAAAACTGTTGACCGCTTCTCTCTTGCAGGAAACAAGCCTATGTTTATGTATACTATGATTGTCTTTTTGAATTTGGTGCTAATACTGTTATATGGAATATGGAATAGGTCTTTCGATTGTGGACGCGGATATTCTCTAATGGGCGACGGCTGGATTATGAATGACGGACTAGACGCTTGTAATTCAAACCTCAGTACGCTGATTTCTATTTAAAGAAACCCTCCTTTCTTCCACCGATTTGAATTCGTATGAAACCACACATTGTAGCAGCTGGTATTGAGCTTAATCGCATTTTACCCAACAAGCTCTTGCCAACTCCACCAGTTAATCAAACCAGAAGTAGATATTACATTGGCGAAATATAAAAAGGCAGACACGAGCTAGCTCGTGTATACACAAGAATTTGGTCTACTACGAGAGAAATACAGATAGTTTTAAAGTTGGTGAGAGAGTAGCATGTGCTACTATCTTTAGTTCCAAAACTAAAACCAGGTAAAAGTTCGATATTCACTGCAGAAACAAAAGCGTATTGTCAGCTTTAGAAGGTATTGGGTCCACTAAAAGGAAGAAACATGTCATATTCTCAGATTCACTGCCATGCTTTCAAGCGATTGAAAGTGGAAATTCAACTCACTCCACCATATTTAATATTCTACAATTATATGGCTGTAAATTTGATCAACAGATTGATATTGTGTTTTGTTGGGTACCTAATCACGTTGGCATCAAAGGTAATACCGAGTCTGATAGGATGGCTAAGGCAGCCCTAGATGATGAGGTTGATCCTGTTGGAATCCCATATAGCGATTTCAGACCCTCTATCTGTAATTATATGAGACAGCTGTTTCAATCTTTATGGGATGCTATGGATAATAACAAACTTCACGAGTTTCATGATTAGACGATGTAGAATCGACCATACACGATTAACTCTCGAGCATTTGCTGAAAAAAGAGCCAGTCCCAAGGTGTATTCCAAGCCACGACGATCTCACGGTGAAACATTCTTATCGACTGTATAGATTTTAAGATTGTAAGAGATACATTTTTATCGAGCAGGTACTTTGGAAGATCTTTTTAGTCCAGTAAAAGAAGATTGTATTTTAGATTATTTGAGAGAGATCGGTTTGTTGTATAGATTTTAATGTATTTACATGTTTTTATTGCGTCATTTTGCTGAGTTATTAACTTGAATACTTAAAATTTTGTTTGATCGTCGCTATATAGCTGAAATATTGCTGAACGCGACATTAAACCTTAATTCTCTGTCTCAGGTATGCCAAACATCAAATCAACAGGCATCCTTATCTCTCTACCAAGCATCATATCACAGGGTGTAACCTCAGTTGTCTCATGTACAGAAGAACGGTATGCCATCATCATTAGAGGAAGATGCACATCCGAATCTCTCTAATTGTCAGACAC